>SJYV01008537.1:3184573-3246179 GCA_006410875.1 Neotragus pygmaeus | reverse complement strand
ACACCCACCCTTGGTGTGTGGAAAAATTTTCTTCCATGAAACCAGTCCCTGGTGCCAAAAAAGTTGGAGACTGCTGATGTTATTAATATTGATGTTTAGAGTATGTTAATATATTTCATGAATTCTAAGGGGCAAGTCTTACTCTGTAAAATCAAAGCTAAATTCAATTGCAATTGTGTATTTCTTTTTAGTTTGCAGCCTTGTTATTCAATGGATGAAGTCAGATTAAAATTTTAAACTGTGACACAACTAATCAAATAATAAAATGTTTTATCCTTCTTTTAAGCATAACTGAGTCTTCTCCTGAGAATTATCTTTTAAATTCTTTTAGTATGTTTTGTCTGTTCACAGACTTTGACAGTTAAATTCATTTCCTATGTTCAACTCACTTCTCCCAAATAGACAATAAGCTTTTCTGAGAAACAACCAGGAAGCTTTGGAAAAAAAGACCTTGGATAAAAATGGCTCCAGTCATTCCTTATCTGGTCTGGCCTTCAAGAAATTGAGCATGCTTACCAAGGAAATTTGGTACAGAAGACTAGAGTGTCAAAAGAAAGATAATATGTGGATATTTTTGAATAACCAGGGATAGGTCTAATTAAATGAGAGATTAAAAAGCTGTATTTGACTTATTTAGACAACACTACTACCAATAGAAAAAGTCACTAGGAGACAGTTCTCAATTCAACACATTAAGGACTTGGGAGGAGTCATGCTTTTAAGAAATTTAACACTGGTTTCCATGATGGTGGATTTAGACACCATTTCTGTTGTTGAAAGTTTCCAACTAAGACCTGCAGTGTCTATGAAATAAAAGATTCCAGCTCAGTATGAAGTTAGAGAAAGGCCTTAGGCATTTCAACAATGTTATTATCTATTTCAGAAAATTGTTCATTTTTATTATTAAGACATGAGTGTTTAAGAATGGTTCAAAGAAAGATAATACAGAGATATGTAATATATATGTGTAAAAGTTAATAAAGTAAGTATTGGGCTCCAAAATCACAGGAGATAGTGACTGCAGCCATGAAACTGAAAGACACTTGCTCCTTGGGAGAAAAGCCATGACAAACAAAGGCAAGGTATTAAAAAGCAGAGACATCAATTTTGCCAGTGAAAGTCCACCTAGTCAAAGCTGTGGTTTTTCCAGTAGTCATGTATGGATGCAAGAGTTAGACTATAAAGAAAGCTGAGCACTGAAGAATTGATGCTTCTGAACTGTGGTGTTGGAGAAGACTCTGGAGAGTCCCTTGGACTGCAAGGAGATCCAACCAGTCAATCCTAAAGGAAATCAGTCCTGAACATTCATTGGAAGGACTGATGCTGAAGCTGAAACTCCAATACTTTGGCCACCTGATGTGAAGAACTGACTCATTGGAAAAGATCCTGATGCTGGGGAAGACTGAGACAGGAGGAGAAGGAGATGACAGAGGGTGAGATGGTTGGATGACATCCCCTATTCCACGGACATGAGTTTGAGCAAGCTCCAGGAGATCATGAAGGACAGGGTAGCCTGGAGTGCTGCAGTCCATGGGGTCTCAAAGAGTCGGACATGACTGAGCAACTGAACAACAACAATAAAATAACAAAAGAATCATCTAAGTAGCAACTATCTTGATAAGAAATAGAGCCTTAGAAAGCTCATGTATATTTCTTTTTATCAAATCCCTTTTCTCTTTTCCAAAGGCAACCAATATTCTGGATTTTGCATTCATACTGTTCTCTTCTTAAAGCTTTTCTATACATACATACATTTACTCCTTAAAAAAATCTGCTTAATTGTGCCTCACATGGAACTTCCTATAAAAACAGCAGGTATATTCTACTGTCTTGCTTTTTTCACAAAATATATAATATTTTAGATACTTACTGTGTTGAAGTGTGCATCTGTAGCTCATTCATTTTCATTCTCATTGAATAACTAGCAAAGTTTATTCATCCTTTCTATTGTTAATGAACAAAAGTTTCATTCCTGTTTTTTAATACTATGTGTTATGCTGGTCTGAATATTCTTGATGCGCACTCATAAAATTATTTTCTTTAGGATTCATATTTCAGGTCAGTTCAGTTGCTCAGTTGTGTCTGACTCTTTGTGACCCCATGGACTGCAGCATGCCAGGCCTCCCTGTCCATCAGCAACTCCCAAAGCTTACTCAAACTCATGTCCATTGAATCAGTGATGCCATCCAAACATCTCATCCTCTGTCATCCCCTTCTCCCCCTGCCTTCAATCTTTCCCAGCATCAGGGTCTTTTCCAATGAGTCAGTTCTTTGCATCAGGTGGCCAAAGTATTGGAGTTTCAGCTTCAGCATCAGTCCTTCCAATGAATATTCAGGACTGATTTCCTTTAGGATCTCCTTGCAGTCCAAGGGACTCTCAAGAATCTTCTCTAACATTACAGTTCAAAAGCATCCATTCTTCCGTGCTCAGCTTTCTTTATAGTCCAACTCTCACATCCATACATGATTCATATTTAGGAGGACACAAAGAGCTGGTTTATTGGGAAAAATGCAGACTCTTCTTTACTACATGCAGTAGGCTACTTCTCAGTGACATTGTAATAGACAATATTTTATTATTTTATTAGATATGACATGAAAAGCACAAGATACAAAATAAAAAACAGATAAACTGGACTTCACTCAAAATTTTTGTGCATAAAAGGACACCATCAACCATCTTTGTGGCTGAGTAATATTTCATTGTATAAGTATACGACATCTCTTTTACTCTCATTTATTTCTGGACACTTGGGTTGCTTGCACATCTTAACTATGGCATTTGAGTAATACTGCTATAAATATGAGAGAGTACATGGATCTTTCTGAATTAGTGATTTTGTTTTTTTGCTTTTTTCAGATATTACACCCAGGGGTGGAATTGTTGGAACATGTAATAGTTCTATTTTTAGTTTTTTGAGGAACCTCCATACTGTTTTCCATAGTGGCTGCACCAACAGTGTATGAGAATTCTCACCATCAGTGTATGAGAATTCCTCACAACAGAGTATTCTTCACATACTTGGCAACATTTTTTATTTTTAGATTTTTTGGTGATAGACATTCTGGGAGGTGTGAGGTGACATTTAATCTCATGATCAGTGATGTTGATCCTTTCATATGCCTGTTAGCTATCTGTATATCTTCTTTGGAAAAATGTCTATTCAGGTCTTCTATTTTAATAATGCTATCTTTTTATATTAAAGTGTACGAGCTGTTTATATTTTTCCCTTATTGCTCATATCATTTGCAAATGCTGTCTCCTATTCAGTAGGTTGTCTTTTCATTTTGTTGATAGTTTCCTTTGCTGTGTAAAAACTTTTAAGTTTTATTAGGTCCCATTTGTTTATTTTTTATTTTATTTCCTCGGCTTTAGGAGATAGATCCAAATATATATATTTATGTAGGTGTTAAGTCATAGCGTTCTGCCTATACTCTCTTCTAGGAGTTTTATTGTTTTAAGTTTTACATTTAAAATTGTAATCCATTTTGAGTTTACTTTTTGCGTATGGTGTGAGGAAATGTTCTAATCTCATTCTTTCACGTGGAACTGTCCAGTTTTCCCAGTGCCACTCAGTGAATAGACTGTCTCCATTGTATATTGTTGCTTCCTTTGTTGAAGATTAATTGAACATAGGTATGTGGGATTAAGGGCTCTCTATTCTATTGCATTGATCCATGTTTCTGTTTTGGGGACAGCATCATACTATTTTGACTACTGTATCTTTGTAGTATAATCTGAAGTCAGGAAGCACTGATATCTCCAGCTTTGTTCTTTTTACCTCACCATTGCTTTGACAATTCAGGGTCTGTTGTGATTCCATATAAATTTTAAGATTATTTGTTCTTGTTCTGTAAAAAACGTCATGGGTATTTTGATAGAGATTGCAATAAATTTGTAGATTTCTTTGGGTAGTAGGGCCATTTTAACAACACTGATTCTTCCAACCTAACAACAAGGGATATCTTTCCATGCTTTGGTATCATCTTCAATCCTTTACCAGTGTTTCATAGTTTTCAGAATATAGGTTATTCATTTCCTTAGTTTATTCATAGATATTTTATTCTTTTTGATGAGATTTTAAACAGGATTTTTTTTTTTTGCTTTCTCTTTCTGATAGTTCATTACTAGTGTATAGAAAAGCAACAGATTTATGTATATCAACCTTATATCCTGCAATTTTGATGAATCAATTTATTGGTTTTAATAGTTTTATGGTGGAGACGTTAGTGTTTTCTATGTTAAAATATCATGTCATCTGAAATTCTGCCATTTGCAACCACATGGATGGACCTAGAGACTATCATGCGTAATGAAACAAGTCAGAGAAAAAACAAATACTGTATATTATCACTTCTATGTGGAATCTAAAAAATAAAATGAATGTATATGACAAGACAGAAACAGACTCACCAATACAGAAAATAAACTAGTGGTTACCAGTAGAGAGATGGAAGAAGCAAGGGACAAAATAAGGATATGGGAATAAGAAATACAAACTGCTATGTATAAAATAGATAAATAATAAGGACATATTGTAAAGCACAAGGAATTATAACCATTATTTTGTAAAAACTTTAAATGGAGTATAATCTATAAAAATATTGAGGCACTCTGCTGTACATCTGAAACTAATATAATACTGTAAAATGATTTTACTTTAATAAAAAATAACAATTTTTTAAAAAATGGACACCATCAAGAAAGTGAAAAGATAACTCCAAAAATGGGAAAAAAAAAACACTTGCAAATAATCTGGCAAGAGATTTACATTCATAACATATAAATAACTATTATAAAGCAACAATTATAACATAATTTTAAAGCAGACAATAGATCTAAATAGATATTTTTTCAAATAAGATAACAAATGGCCAATAAAGACTAATACTGTCCATTATTATGGAAATGCAAATCAAAACCTATATCCACCAGGATGGCTATAATTAAAAAGACAGCAACATGATAATAATAGGTAATAATAAGTGGATAAGGACATGGAAACATTGCAACCATCATACATTGCTGGTGGGAATGTAAAAATAGTACAGTGGCTATGGAAAACAGTTCTGAGTTCATGGTTCATTATGGTTTACTCGTGCTGTTGTATATTCTATGGTTTGGATACATGTATAATGACATATATTCATCATTATAGTATTGTAAGAGTATTTTCATCATCCTAAAAATCCTGTGTTCCATCTATGGATCCCTCCTTCCTTGTCCTTCGCCCAAGGCTCTGGTTGATCTTTTCACTGCCTCCATAGTTTTGCCTTTTCCAGAATGTCATATTCTTGGAATCATAGAGTTTGTAGCCTTTTCCAACTAAATTCTTTCACTTGGCAACATGCACTGAAGGTTCCTCCTTGTCTTCTTATGGCTTCATAGCTCATTAATTTTTAGTACTGAATAATATTCCATTACCTGGATGTGCCAGAGTTTATCCATTCACGTACTGAAGGGCATCTTTGTTGCTTCCAAGTTTTGGCAATCAGAAATAAAGTAAGAATAAATGACCATGTGCATGTTTTTGTGTGGATGTGTTTTCAACTTCTTTGGATAAATATCAAGGGAAAAAAATCACTGGGTTATATGTTAAGAATATGTATAGTCCTATAAGAAATCATCAAATGAGTATTCTCACCAGCAATGAATGAGAGTTCTTGTTGGTCCATTTCCTCACCAGTACTTGGTTTTGTCAATGCTTTTGTCAATGGATCTTGACCATTTTTTAAATAGGGGTAATATTAGCTCATGGTTGCTTTAATTTGCATTTCCCTGATACATATGATGTACAGTATCTCTTCAGATGCTTATTTCCCGTCTGTATATCTTCTTTGGTGAGATGTCTGTTAAGGTCTTTGGCCTATTTTTAAATCAGGTTGGTTGTTTTCTTATTGTTGAGTTTTAAGGGTTCTTTGTAAATTTTGGATAGCAGTTTATCAGTTTTGGTGGTTTTTTTTTGCAAGTATTTTCTCTCAGCCTGAAGTTATCTTTTATAGAGGAGAAAGGTTTTTAATTTTAATGAAGTTCAACTTATCAATCATTTTTTCCATGGATTGTGCCTTGGGTGCTGTATCTACAAAGTCATCACCATACCCAAGATTACCTAGGTTTATCTCCCAGGATTTTTATAGTTTCTCATTTTACATCTAGCTCTATGATCCATTTTGAGTTCATTTTTTGAAGCATATAAAGTCTATGTTTAAATGTTGTTTTTTTTTTTCCTATGTGAATGTCCAATTGTTCCAGCACTATTCATTGAAAAGACCCTCTTTGCCCCACTGTATTATCTTTGCTCCTTTGTCAAAGATCAGTTGGCTGTGTTTATGATGAGATTTTTTTTAAGACCATGAAAATATTTTTAAATTAGATGGTAGCATTGTTTGCACAAATGTGTGAATATAAAAATCACTAAGCTGAATACTTTAAATGGGCAAATTATTATAACTCAATAAAGCTCTTTTAAGAAAAGACTGTGGCTTCTGTCATTCATTCTCACTTGTTCGCTCTGATGAAGCTATAGCTGACATGTTGTGAGCTGCCTTATGTTGGAAAAGATCTGATAGAGGCCTTTAAGCAGTGGGCAGCAAGTAGCCAAGGCCCCCTAGTCCAAAAATACACAAGGAACCAAATCCTGCCAACAACTATGTAGCTGAGCTTGGAAGTGAAGTCTTCCCTAGTCAAGCCTTGAGATGAGCTCAGAGCCTAGGCCAATACTTTGATTACAGCCTTGTGTGAAGCCCTGAGACAGAGAACCCAGCAAGGCCATTCCAGGATTTCTGACCCAGAGAAACTGTGAACAGTAAATGTTATTTTAAGTCACTCAATTGTGTGGTATGTTATGCAGCATAATACAATGAACACACTAGACAACACCAAATCCTTTTCCATGGTGGTGGGAAGAATTTATACTTCTACTAGCAGTGAATGAAAGTTCCCAATCCCCCACGTCCGCGCTGTCGCTTTGTTGTTTGAATTTGAAATGCTTATCAATTGGGTGAGTCAGAAATAATATCTTGGTGATATTTTATTTTGCATTCCCTAGCTTACTAATGAGATTGAGTATCTTTTCATATGTTTATAAGCTATTCAAATGTATTTTCTATGAAACATCTGTTTTTTATCTTTTGTCCATTATTCTACCTTTTCTTTGCTTCTTTTTATGATTAGAGCAGTTTTCAAATATATTAGTAATCCTTTGTCAGTTATGTGTGATGCAAATTCTTCTCCCCATTTGTGGCTTACTCTTCAATCTTTATGGTATCTTTTAGTGAGAAGGACGGTAAACAAATTTAATATAGTCAAATTCATCTATCCTTTCCTTTATTTGCAGCACTTTTTGAGACTTAGGAAATCCTTCCCTACTTTGAAGTCATAGGAATATCCTCCTATATTTTCTTTGAGATATAATCTGGCTTTTCACACTCTAAGTTATTTTATCCTTAAGAAAGCTATGGCTTTTATCATATGTGTAGAATTTTTCACCAATGACTTTTCCCCCATATTTTTCTTTTTTTCCCCTCCCCAGAAGAAGAGTTCTTCTTAACTTCTCCCCATTACTGATGTTTCTAGTCTTCTCTTACTCCTCACCACCTTTCTAACAGCCTCCCCTTTAAAGAGCCCAGTGGGGGACTTCCCTGGTGGCCCAGTGGTTAAGAATCAGCTTTCCAATGCAGGGGACATGGGTTCAGTCCATGGTTCGAAACTAAGACCCCACATGCCTCAGGGTAACTGAGTGTGCATGTTCTAGGGCCCACATACCACAATTATAGAAGCTTTTTTTTTTTATAACAACAAAGATGCAGTGCAGCACCCCCTAATAAAGTCCAGTGGCCCATCTATAAGATGTTGAACAAATAAGTTTTGAGTGCATCTATACAATAAGGATGTCATATGTCATGGCTTTTAAAGAATGAAATAAAACTCTATGCTGAAATGCAAGAATATGTGATAAAAGCATGCAACACAATAGTATAGCTATGAGTATGTGGGAGTGGATGTACATATGAATAACTATGGAGTAAATATCAAACTTACCAGCAGCTATTGCCCTCAGGGACAGGACACAGCTACCTCAAGGATATTACACACTTTTCCTATTTAAATCTATAATTTTTGGTGGTTTTGCAACGAGCATGTATCACTTATAATTTGAAAATAAATAAATTAAATAAATAGGAGGCACAAAATAAAATTCCCTACATATCATGTATCTGATAAATATCTGGTCATGCAGAGGCCACATCAGGCATTTGGGGCCACAACAGAGACAAAGAGGTCCTAACTTTCATGGAGATCACTTCAATAGACTGGCCTCAAAGTCTCCATCCCTTTTGTTATGCTCTTTCTAACTGTCCTACCCTGTAACATGAGTCTTCCCTCCTCTGTGCTCCTAAAACACTCCTGCTCTTGTCCATTCACTCACAATGACAGATTATCTGATATGAGGCACTGTGTCTCCTTAAACAAACCTCATTTCCCTGAACAAATTAAGTAAGGCTTCCTGAGGACAAACATCATTTTTCACATGCCAAAGTCTCCCCCAGCACTCATCAAAGTGGAGAAAATCAGAGTGGGCATTCGATGGACAGTTGCTAACTGACTTGGATGAAGTGGAAGTTGGAATGTGCCTTTTGGGAAAAATCGAATTTCATACTTTCACTTTAAGGAAAGGGGATCATTCTAACTCATATTGCACTCTGAGAATTAAAAACTCACCATCCTGAGCAAATAAAATGGGGCAATTGTCAATGTAGCTATTAGAATATCGTAAGCATCAATCGATTGTCTGCATGCTTGTTATCCACTTTGTGGATTATTTGTGGCCACACTGATATCTTCAATTGGTTTGCCCCCTTTCTGACCTGCAGCCTTCTGCTTGGTTGCAACACTGGTGAGTACCCAGGGAACACCGACTAATTTAAAAATCAGCTCAGAGCAAATGTAATTAGGAAGATAAATTTGCTGCAAAGCTACCATACAATGTCTACTCAAACAAAACAAAAATAACATCATCTAGTGTTTTNCTTCTAGGATCCCCAGAGCACCCACTATAATATTGTAAAATCTATAGAGTCTTGAAAAAGTTCTCACTCTGATATTCTATATAAATATCCAGATAGATATTCCATCTCTAAAGACCTCCAGGGAAACATATCAGCTCTATCTACACATTCCAGTATTGTGCAATTGACATCCCAGAGAAATCTGATTCTTTTCTGCCTGTTAGCAAAGCAGTGAGGACTTAGCAAGTGAACAAAGGGTAAAAATGAGACAGAAAATGTGCAGGCTATGAAAGAAGTATCTTGGATTTTTTTTTCCTTAAAATATTGTGACATCCTACCCATAGCAGACGTTATTTTCCCTATGATTGCCAGTAATCTAATTATTTCAGCATGTTTTACAGCAGCAAGTAAATGTAGCACCTAACGAGAAGAAATGCTGTAACACACTTAGCAAAATATTACCCTGTGATGCTTTAATCAATTATAGCATTGATGGCTGGTAAAGCTGGCAGAGCCCTGGAACCTCTGACCTCCTGGTCCCTGTTAATACCTGATGCTATTTTATCTGAGAATCTAATTTGGGTTTGTCAGTAATTAAAATGCATGAAAATCAGTCTGCTGTTAACCCCAGGTCTACCCTCCTGGATCCCAAATCTCTTATGAAAAGCTCTTAACCTCAACAAAATGTCAATGGCTGTCTTGGATATTTAGATGTGTTTGGATTCAGCAATAGAAAGAAGAGGTGCAATGATCCAAATTCCATTTTAGAGATGGAGATACAGAAAAGGTTAGTCCGCTATCTACTTGAGGAATAGCCACAAAACTATTATTATCTCATTCTCAAAAATGGGTAACTGTGAAGAAAATGAATAATCAACTTAAGCAATATCTAAATAATATGTTTGTAAGCATTAAAGTGATATTTGTAAAGACTGTGAAGTGAAATTGAAGGTATATATATATATAGATATATATATAGGATAATCAACCATGTTACAAAAGAAGAAGACTGGAAAGAAATTTATACCACAATAGTGATTATACCAGGGTGTTGGAATTTTTTCTACTTGTTAAACTATCTTCTAATTGTCACTGTTCTCACAGTAGTAAAGAAACCAAAACCTTAAAAAGTGTTTCTAAAATGTCAAAAACGACAACAACAAAATCGTAGGAGATGACCCCAGCCATCTGCCGTCTATTTTTTTCCCTCAAAGTATCAGAAGAATCACTGCCACCTGCCTTCCCTCATTCTAAAAATTGGTTAAGAGGAGAACCTGTCATAAATCTGGTAACACTTGAGATGATCCACATTTATTCTTTGTGTTCCACCCCGGGACCTCACATTGAAAATAAAGCTGCTGCCTCCCTTTCCTGTTTGACACCAGACTGCTGAGTGGCTTTGCTTAGCACTCTTTTCCTGAGGCACTTATTGCATGAGTGATATCCATGATGGAGCCTATAAATTTATACGACAAACCGAGGAAATGTTTCCTCACAAAGCTTTAGGAGGCAATATTAATTAAATATGTCTTTTCACATGGGATCATATAATATCTATTGCTGAAGTAATTAAGACTGGAGACATAAACTCATTAGATGTGTACTGTAAAGATGAAAGTGCTCAGAAATTATCGACTGTTCATATATCACCACCTTCAGCCATTTAGAGAAAGTCATGTGCCAGAGGTTTGAGTGAGAATAAAAATAAGAACATATTCCTTTATTCTGTGTGCAAATTCATTAATTAGCCAGCTCAGAAAGTCCTCTAAGAAAGCAATTTTATTTTCTTTTAAATTGAGTATGGCTGACTTTTCTGTTTTTCATCCAATCTTCACAAGACACTTTAATAGGACCTTTAGATAATACCACACAGCCAGAATTCTTAAAAGGAAAGGAAAAAAAAAAAACACAGAAAATAATAACTGTTGGCAAGAGCTGACAAACTCTTTTGCGTTGCTGATAAGAAAGTTAATTGATATACCAATTTTGGAAACTATATGACACTACTGCTGAAAACTGAACATTTGCCAACTCTGTCACCAAGTAATTCTCCTCCCAGGTAATTCAAAACGGAAATGCATACGTGTGTTTATTAAAGACATACAGACTATTTATGGCAACTATTAACTAAAAACTAGAAACCAGCTAAATGCCTGACAAGAGGAGAATGGATAAAAAATGGAATCCTAGACAACAACAGGAGTGAATCATTGTCAACACCATGTAAGAACAGGCATGAGTCTCAAAACAAAATGTTTAACAAAAGAAGCCAGGTACAGAAGACTACATGATCTATGATTCCACCTACTTAAAGCTAAATAAGCCAAACTAATCAATGCTTTTAGAAACCAGGATACTAATTATTCTTGAGTAGATAATGACTAGAAAGATGTTCAAGACGGCTTCTAGAGTACAAGAAATATTGTGCAATCTGGGTACTTGTTACACAGGTATGTTGAATTATTGAAATTCATAGAGCATTGTACTTATTAATAGACTTTTGTTTCTATTCATATTACACATCTGCAAAAGTTTATTTTTAAAGTTGTGAGATGCAGCTAAAATGTTGCTTAGAGAAAAAGTATGCCCTTTAAATGCATGAATCAGAAAATTTAAAAAATATGGGAAAAATGTGAGCAATTAAGTTGTACTGCCCCAGGAAATATGTTCAAGTCCTTATCCCTGGTACCTGTGAGTGTGGCCTTATTTGAAACTAGGGTCTTTTCAAGAAGTAATCAAGTTAGGATGTGGTCTTACTGGAGTAGGGTGGCCCTAAATTCATTAGGATTGATGTCCTTACTAAAGCATTAGAGACAGAGACACATGAAGAAGACCAGGTGAAGGCAGAGACAGGGACTGGAGTGATGCCATCACAAACCAAGGGTCAGCCAGGGCTCCCAGGAGCTGGAAGAGGCACAGATGGGTCCTCTCCTGGGAGCCCGCCTGTGCAGTGGGTGTCAATGTAAACTGATAGAGCCACTATGGAGAATGGTACGGAGATTCTTTAAAAAGCTAGGAATAAATCCACCATATGACCCAGCAATCCCACTACTTGGCATTTACCCTGAGAAAACCATAATTCAAAAGGACTCATGTACCCCAGTGTTCACTGTAGCACTAACTACAATGGCCAGGACATGGAAGCAACCTAGACACCCATTGACTGATGAATGGACAAAGAAGTTATACATATATACAATGGAATATTACTCAGTAGTACAAAGGAATGAATTTGAGTCAGTTGAATTGAGGTGGATGAGCCTAGAGCCTGTTATACAGAGCGAAGTAAGTCAGAAAGAGAAAAACAAATATCCCATATTAGCACATACATATGAAATCTAGACAAAAATGGTACTGATTAGCCTATTTACAAGGCAGGGACACAGAAAATGGATTTGTGGACACAGTATGGGGGGAAGCAGAGAGTGGGATGAGTTGAGAGCGTAGCACTGAAATATATACATTATCACATGTAAGACAGATAGCTAATGGGAAGTTGCTTATAACACAGGAAGCTCAGCCTGGTGCTCTGTGATGACTTAGAGGGGTGGGATGGGAAGGTGGGAGGGAGGCTCAAGACAGAGGGGTTACATGTATACTTATGGCTAATTCACATTGTTTTATCACAGAAACTGACACAACACAGTAAAACAATTATCCTCCAACTTAAAACAATTTTTAAATGGGTCCTTTCCTAGAGGTTTCAGAGAGAACATGGTCCTTGATCTTAAACTTCTAGCTTCAAGAGCAGGGAAATAATAAANTTCACATTGTTTTATCACAGAAACTGACACAACACAGTAAAACAATTATCCTCCAACTTAAAACAATTTTTAAATGGGTCCTTTCCTAGAGGTTTCAGAGAGAACATGGTCCTTGATCTTAAACTTCTAGCTTCAAGAGCAGGGAAATAATAAATTTGGGTTTTTTTTAATCACTTAGTTTTTGGTACTTTATTACAGCAGTCTTATGTAATAAATTCACTAAATGACACTATAAAGGTAACTAAAACAAAATTCAAAAGAAGGATGAGCTAAAAATAAAGTTAATAAATAATAATAAGCTTAAGAGTCAGTAAAAGAACAATAAAACAAAAGGAATAGAAACAATAATTTAAAAAGCTGAATCTGTTTGGGAGGGGATAAAAATTTAAGAACAACTTATAAACTAAGAAAAGGGAAAAGCCACTCAACAATAATAAGGATAAAAAACTACTAAACTAAACTAAAAATTTAAATTTTACTAAATTTAAATTTAAACTAAAAATATACCAAATAACAGATATAATACATTTTTTAATATTTTTAAATGTTTTTAATTTTTATTTTATAATAATTTCAGAATTTAAAAAATATTGAAAAATACATAACCCTCATCCAAGTTTCCTTAAATATTAATGTCTTCCAATGTTAACACTGTATAATGATCCTGAACAAAAAATTAACATTAGTACAATATTAGCAACTAATCTATAGGCCTAATTTGAATTTTGCCAATTGTCCAACTAATCTCCTTGACCACGATTTCATAAGGTTGCACTTCACTGTCATTATCTCTTTAGTACTTTCATTCTGAGACAGTTCCACAGTGTCCTTTCTCTTTATGACTGTGATATTTTAAAGAGTTATTTTATAAAAGATATCTTAGGGTTTACCCTATGTGTTCTCACAACTAAACTTTGGTTATGCATTTTTGGCAACAAAATCACAGAAGTGATGTGTGTCCTTATCAGCACAACATATCAGGAATATGTAATATCAGTGTGCCTTATACTGGTGATATTAACTATAACCATGGGGTTAAAATGGTTTCTCCATTGTAAACAAGTTACCTTTTTCTGTTTGGAATTAATGAATATCTTGTGGGGAAATACACTGGGGTGATACAAATACCTGTCATAGCATAATAATTTCTCCCACTAATTTCAACATCTATTGATTTTTGTCTGCAAAAATTATTACTATGATGTTTGTAAAGTGATGATTTTTTGTATCATTATTCATTCCACCTCTATTAACTGAAATTCTCTGTAAGGAAAAGCTGTCCTTTTCCATTTATTTATTTAAACACTTATCCAATATGTGTTTGGACTTCAATATGGACTTATTTGTTACTGTTCAGTCACTAAGTCATGTCTGAATCTTCGCAACCCCATGGACCGCAGCAGGCCAGGCTTCCCTGTCTTTCACTATCTCCCAAAGTTTGCTCAAACTTATATGCACTGAGTCAGTGATGCCATCCAACCACCTCATTCTCATCCCCTTCTCCTCCTGCCAATCTTTCCCAGCACCAAGGGGTTCTCTAGGGAGTTGGCTCTTCACACCAGTTGACCAAACTATTGGAGCTTCAGCTTCAGCATCAATCCTTCCAATGAATATTCAGGGTTGATTTCCTTTAGGATTGACTGGTTTGATCTCCTTGCTGTCCAAGAAACTGTCAAGAGTCTTCTCTAGCACCACAGTTTGAAAGCATCAATTCTTCGGTGCTCAGTCTTCTTTATGGTCCAACTCACATTCATACATGACTACTGGGAAAAACCATAGCTTAGACTATATGGGTCTTTGTCAGCAAAGTGAGGTCTCTTCTTTTTAATATGCTATCTAGGTTCAAGGAGCAAGTGTCTTTTAATTTCATGGTTGCAGTCACTATCCACAGTAATTTTGGAGCCCAAGAAAATGAAATCTATTACTGTTTCCACTTTGTCCTCATCTATTTGCCATGAAATGATGGAACTGGATGCTGTAAGCTTAGTTTTGTGAATGTTGAGCTTTAAATCAGCTTTTCCACTCTCCACTCTGATCTTCATCAAGAAGCTCTTTAGTTCATTTTCAATTCCTGTCATTAAAATGGTATCATCTACATATCTGAGGTCAATATTTCTCCTGGAAATCTTGATTCCAGCTTCTGAGTCACCCAGTACATCATTTCCCATGATGTACTCTGCAAAGAAGTTAAATAAGCAGGGTGACAATATACAGCCTTGACATACTCCCTTCCCAATTTTGTCCCTTGTTTGACATCCAATTCTAACTGTAGATTCTTGTCCCCATATAGGCTTCTCAGGAGGCAGATAAGGTTAACTAGTATTCCCAAGAACTTTCCACAGTTTGTTGTGATCCACACAGTCAAAGGGTTTAGCATAGTCAATGAAGCAGAAGTAGATGTTTTTTTGGAATTCCCTTGTTATTTCTATGATCCAGTGGATGTTGGCAATCTTATCTCTGTTTCCTCTGTCTTTTCTAAATCAAATTTGTACATCTGGAATTTGTCAGTTCACATACCACTGAAGCTTAGCTTGAAGGATTCTGAGCATAATCTTGCTAGCATTTGAAATGACAGCAATTGTGCAGTAGTTTGAACATTCTTTGGCATTGCCTTTCTTTCAGATTGGAATGAAAACTGACCTTTTCCAGTCCTGTGGCCACTGCTGAGTTTTCCAAATTTGCTGGTATGTTGAGTGCAACACTTTAACAGCATCATCTTTTAGGATGTAAACTAGCTCAGCTGGGGATTCCATCATTTCCACTAGCTTTGTTTGTAGTAATGCTTGCTAAGGCCCCCTTGACTTCACACTCCAGGATGTCTGGCTCTTGGTGAATGAGCACACCGTCTGGTTATTTGGGTCATGAAGACCTATTTTGTACAGTTATTCTGTGTGGTTTCATGGGTATTTGTTTTATTCTATGAATTATCATTCAATACTAGCTATTATTATTTATTGTTCATCTAATTATCTAGGAAATGGTCATTTGGAGCTCTTGGATGAACTTTTGTGTATTTTAAACATGATACCATTATGTTTCAGCACATCTTTTCTTTAGGACATCATAAGATGTTTTAGGTTCATCTTATAATTTGGTGACCTCAACCTGGGAAGCAGCACTTCTCCAAGAAGGTGCAACTACTTTTACTGGGAAATAGATTTAGTAAATAAGATACTAAAATTAAGAAATACCATGATCTAATTTATTTTAAACTTGGCTGAAATTAATATTTTAGGGGGAAAGTAGTCAAAAATAACTTGAGAAGATACATAAACAAATTCATCATCATCAAATAATTCTAATTTAATAGGAAAAAAAGAAATCTTTTCCTTACAAAGATACCATGCTCAGACATTTTACACTAATTTTTTTCATGAACAGCAAAAAAGATAATTCCTGCATTTCACAGCTTTACAGTTTCAGAGACTAGCAATAAGAAGATAAAGTTTCCCTAATTATTTTTTTCTTTTCATTCATTCATTATTGAGATTTATTTAGATATAATTCATATACCATATAATTCACCCATTTAAAACATAAGAGTCAATAGTATTTATTTATTCATAGTTGTGTATACATCACCACAATTTTGGGATAGTTTCATCACCACCCCCAAAAAACTCCATCCTCTTTAGCAGTCCCCATTCCCCTCATCCCACTCAGCACTAGGCAACCACTAAACCACTAATCTACTTTCTTTCTCTATGGATCTGCCTATTTGGGACATTTTAAATGGAATCATACAGTATGTGGTCATTTATAACTGACTTATTTCACTTAGCATAATGTTTTCAAGATTCATCCATGTTGTTGCATGCATAAGCATTTTATTCCTTTTTATTGTGAAATAACACTGCACTGTATGGATATACCATTAGTTGATGGATATTTGGGCTGTTTTTACTTTAGGGTTATTATAAATAATGCTCTTACAAGCATTTGTTCAAGTATACATTTTGTGTTAACATATGCTTCCATTTATCTTGAATATAAACAGGAGTTTAATTGTTGGTCACATGCTGTTCATTGTTTAGCTTTTTGAGGTACTTCCAGATGGTATTCTAGTGTGGCTGCAATATTTTATATTCTTACCAACAGTGTATGATGGTTTCAATTTTTCTTCACATCCTTGCCAGCAATTATTATTATCTGTCCTTTTTATTATGTCCATCCTAGTAAGTGTAAAGTGGTATCTCATGCCTTTAATTTACATTTCCTGACAGCTAATAATGTCAAAGCTTATTTTCATGTAGTTATTGGCAATTTTTATACCTTTTATGGAAAAATGTCTATTCAGATCCTTTGCTCATTTTTTAGTTGGGTTATGTGTCTTTTTATTATTGAGTTGGAGGAGTCTGTATACATTCTAAATACAAGCCTCTTAAATACGGGACTTGCAAGGATTTTCTCCCTTTTTGTGGACTGCCTGCCCTCTACATCTTTGTTAAACCTCAGCATAGGTGTTTTACATATTTTTTAAGTGGGATATGAATGCTACCACATTACTGTTGAAATATCTGTTTCTAACTCTCATTCTGTCAGTTTTTATGCTATATATTTGGGGCTCTGCTTTTAAAGGGGGCATGTATTTTATAACTGTTATATTTTCTGAAGGACAGACCATTATAAGATGTCCCATGCTTTATTTTCTCTAGTAAAACATTGTTTAGGAAATATTTTATCTTATACTATTGTAATCACTCTAGCTTTCTGATGGTGGCTATTTGCATGATATGTTTTTTCCATTCTTTCTCTTTCAATCTATTTATATCATTGAATCTAAAGTATGTCTCCTATAGACTACACATTACAGGATATTATTTTTCTTCCTCCACTTTAATAGTCTCTGCCTCTTGATTGAATTGTTTAATCCATTCATATTTAATGTAATTCTTTATGCAATTCTCCCTTTCACTTTTTGTTTCTATATGTCTCTTTCTCTGTTCTATTTTTAACTTCTTTCTTTTGCATGAAGTGAATATTTTCCAATATAACAATTTAATTGCTTAAAGATTTTTTTCCCTCCATTTTTGAAATATTTTCTTAGTTTCTTTAGGGCTTTATTTTTGAAAGATAGCTTTGCTGGATATAAAATTTGTCACTGACAGCTTTTTTATTACTATTTCAGTACTTTGAATATGTCATCTTATTGACTTCTGGCCTTCATTCTTTCTGATGAGGAGTTGGCTTTAGTCTTGTTGGAGTCCCCTTGTACATGGAGGACTCCCATAATGACCCCCATGATGAGTCATTATTCTCCGCTTATTTCAATATAATATCTTGATATATGACTTTCAGCATTTATACTATGATGTGTCAGTGTGTGGATCTCTTTGCATTTACTCCATTTACAGTGTGCTGTACTTCTTAGATGCATCTAAGTTTTCATCAGACTGGGAAAACTTTCAACCATTATTTCTTCAAGTATTTTTTCCAACCCTTTTTCTCCTTCCCTGTGTATATGTTGGTGTATCACACATTTGATGGTCTGTTCATTTTTCTTCATTGTTTGCCCCTCTATGTTCTTCAGATTGCATAATCTTTAATGATCTACGTTCAGGTTCACTAATCTTTTCTGATGTCAGTTCAAGTTTACTATTGAGCCCATCAGTGAGTCTTTCATTTTAGTAATTGTACTTTTAAACTATAATTAACCCTTCAACAGTGAGGTAATTAAGGACACTGACCCTCCATACAGTCAAAAGTCTGTGTATAACTTTACAGTTGGTCCCCCTATCTGTGGTTCCACAGCCACAGATTCAACCAACCACATATCATGTAGTACTTGAAGCGACTTAGCAGCAGCAGCATAGTATACATGTATTGAAAAAAACCTCAAATATAAGTGTGCCCATGTTGTTCAACGGTCACCTGCACAAAATATTTTGTTCTGTTTTATCATTTCTATCAATATTCCTTATTTTATGCTACACTAGCATCATACTTTATTTCTTTCACCATGGTTTTCTTTGAATATGTTTAGAATGGTGACTTTGGAGAGCTTCTGTTAAATTCAACATCTNAAAACATGTGCAGTTTTATTCAAAGGAGCTTATTATACCTGTGAGGGGTCAAAGTCTGTGGATCTGTGGCTTATGGTATTATGACAGATTACAAAATCACTCCATTATGCTATTTGATCTGTTTCCAAGCACCTAGCAGGGAGCGAGCTCGGCCCTGGACGCTCAGAAACCAGATTCCCATTGGTTTTCCTCCTAAGGCCTTATGATAAGTCAGCTGTTGTTGACATCACCTGACAGCTCACATGTCAGAGCCTTTCTGTCTGACTTCTGCCTCTGTTGCTGCCAAGTTCTCCTCTGAGAGTCAGCCTGTGCCTCAGGCTGCCACCAGCTCCCAAGAAGAGCTTAAGTGGATTTGAAACCCACGGGTAGCCCCATCTTTTGTGCTAATGAAAGGGGAANAGACATGACTGACGCGACTTAGCAGCAGTAACTAATATGTATATATAAGTAACAACCTTGAATACTGGTGCCTTATCTCTGGACTCTTGTTGCTGTTTGTTCGTTTTGTTAGTAATGCCTGGAGTATTTTAAATCTATTCCTCACCACTATCCTTATGGTACGTAGCCTTTGATGTTGTTCCTCGAGAGGTATGGCTTTGGGTATGACCATAGTCACCCTGGAATGACAGAAGTTTGAGCAGGACTCCTTTTGAATGTATCTTTCCATGATCACACCCAGCCATTAGGCTCCATTAATCGCCAGACAATCACTGTATTGTTTTTGATAATGCCCTGGAACATAAAAGATTCCACTGTCTGCTCCAATTAAATCTGGATGCTTTTGAACTGTGGTGTTGGAGAAGACTCTTGAGAGTCCCTTAGACTGCAAGGAGATCTAACCACTCCATTCTGAAGGAGATCAGCCCTGGGATTTCTTTGGAAGGAATGATGCTAAAGCTGAAACTCCAGTACTTTGGCCACCTCATGTGAAGAGCTGACTCATTGGAAAAGACTGATGTTGGGAGGGATTGGGGGCAGGAGAAGGGGACGACAGAGGATGAGGTGGCTCGATGGCATCACTGACTTGATGGACGTGAATCTGAATGAACTCTTGGAGTTGGTGATGGACAGGGAGGCCCGGCATGCTGCGATTCATGGGGTCGCAAAGAGTCGGACACGACTGAGAGAATGAACTGAACTGAACTTGCATGGGTAATTTTTGAAGCTATTGTTTGAGGTTTGTTCTGACCAAGGAAGAACTCTTAGATGTCTCTTTTCCATGATTTTCCTTGGTAAACTAACTGGTTAGTATTTAGCTCATTGCTTTTACCTCCAAGACCGTTATTGTCTTTGAGAGCACTTTGAGGTTTGAGCTTCCCCCACACAGTTTGAAATAAAGTCATTTCCTTTGGGAAGAGCATTAAAGTTCTCAGTTATTAAGGCTTGCCTCTCTCCCTGGATGAAATTTCTGAGCCACAAGCTCCAGAGCTGGATACAAGGAAAGAAACCTTGTTTCTCTCTAAACAACTCACTGTGCTTTAAGAGCAGGCTACTAGGTAGGGCAGTATCCTATGTTTTTATCTGCTTGTCTTTCCTGCACAGAATCTCTACTCTATGAGTAAGCTAGAGTACGGATGATAGTGGACCCAGGATTTCCAGCATGTCATGACTGAAGTAGAGCTTCCACCCTATTAGTAGTGGCTGGTTGAAAGAAAGGAGCCCCAACCTTCAGCCACATTCACCTGGAATTTAGCCTCTGAAACTGTAGCTGGAAAAGATACGAAATGCTAGTAGCTTGCCCTACCCAGAACTATAACTTAGATCTCAACTTACAGCTTATGAGATAAGAAATCCCATGTTCTTGCTTGTATCTGCCTTGAGTATGGTTTCAATACTGAGCTGAGAAGGATAGAGAGGAAACAGGTCATGATTTAAAAGCCATAGATTGTCACTGCTCTTACTAAGATTTGGTATATTTTCTTGAATTTTTCTTCATTTACTATTTGCCCTTAGGAAAATTTCCAGAGACTTTAAATGGTTGGGTTTTTTCCACAATTATGTTTGCTTTGCTGAAGAGCAGGTTCATAGAACTAATCATATTGCCATTCCATCAGTGAAATGCCACTAATTCATTTTTATAAGCTACTAAAACCACAATGCATAAGCAAGCAAAGTCAGTCAGTAAAAGTAAATTATAGGCCAATCTTAAGTAAAAGTTCCCAATAAATTGTTAATAAAATGAAACTAGCAGTTTATTTGTTAAAAATAATCTTACTTGGACATGATACATCATACCAGGAATTCAAAGATGTTTCAAGGTCATACCTATTCATCTTAAAAGATAAAAGCAAGTTACAGAAAAACATGCCATATGGTCCTTTCAAACACATTTGGAAAGTACAAAAAAATTGTATGTGTTTTAATGAATGTAGTATATATGCAGTAGTGTAGTACAAGTAGAAGAAATGGACTGTACATATAAATTTTCATGATAATGTTTATCTCTGGGAAGGAAGGAAAGAACAGATCATAGTAGAAGTGGACATAGATTTCAACTCAGTCTGATGGATGTTTATTAATATATAAAAAATATAGTCCTAAGTTAAACTCTCAACAAGTCTTGAGTTAAGTTCTCAGCTCTGCCACTTATCAACTATGTGACCTTGAGCAAATCATTTAACTTCTCTGTGCCTCAGTCTCCTAATCTGCAAATTGAAGTTAATAATCCCTACCTTTATGAATCATTGTGAGAACTGGAAATCATGAATTCAAGTATCTGGTACATAGGAGATACTCGAGATATTAGAATCACTATTATTATTATCATGGTTATTGTCTTTATTACTAATATTATTATAAGAGTTACCTTACACATATTAAAAATCAATATTGTTGTATACATTCTATTCAGCACTATATCATACCCATTAAAAGATCATTTATAAAATATGGCCATAACACTAGTTACTATCATATAGATACAGACTGGGTTTTCAAATTGACATGCAACATTAATCTCTCCTTAATGGATATTTCCTCCTCCCAGCTTAGGTTACACTCTACAATAGTGAAGAATTTAATGTGCTATGGCTAGTGAATCTTAATAAACACAAAGCTTTTACTGGGTCCAGCTGCCTAAACTCAACTCCAAAGGTGGAATGTTACTCAAGTCAGAGTTATCAATAGAAGATTGTCTCACAAAACAGCAACAAGCCTTGGCTCTAAATCTGTCTCAACTTTGCTCCAATTGCCCTCTGAATTATTGACAGACCTAATTAACTCAAACCATCTTTCACTAGGCAACAAATCTGATCCCCAAGCCTAGATTTGCTAAGAAGCCTCAAAGAGATAGCAAATAGTCATATCAAAGACAAAAACTCTATCAAACATCCTGTCAATTAAAATCTTTTATCTCTCATAAAGGACACATGTCAATTTGAAACAAGAATTAACATTTTCATTTTACTTTTGAAGCTTAAGATTAAAAACAGACAGAAACTGATAAAGGAGACACTCAGGAACCACTGCTTGTGGGTCATGGAAAGCTTTAAAACAACCTTAGAAACACAAAGATAAATCTTTTGGTGAAATACTTCCAATTCTTTAGAGGCATTTTTAGCAAACACAAATGTTTATCCCAATGTGCTTTCAGAGCTGTCAGCACAAGCTTGGCATGTTTATAATGCAGTTTGCATCAAGCTCAAGTCCAAAATCCGGGCAGTTTTCAGAGAAGGCACCCAGAAACCGTATTGTCTGCATTATTCACAATGCTGGAAGCAAGATCAATAGCTGCAGCTCACCAACAAGGCTCCAAAGCCCAGCAAGGAGTCATTTTTGACACAGTGAATTTAGTGAGAAAGATGTGCTCCTTTGCTGAACCCAAAGAGGAGTATTCTCAGGTTAACAAAGACGATAATGAAGTAGAAGCCCTCGGGCCAGAGAATACCACCTGGGATCCATTCTTACTGGGAAAGAGCTGTGTGCAAATACAACATCCAAGAGAGGAAAAATCACAATGGAGTTACTGCTTAAATCAGGGTATATACCAGTGGAGAAAAAATGTCCATAACAGAGCACAGCCTAGGGAGAAGTCCCTCTACCCACTCCATTCCCATCTGCCAGCCCGTCTGAAGACCATCAGGTCTTACACAGACTGAAGTCCTGAGGGCTCTTGGTTCTACCACCAGGAAGGGAAGACCCGTGGGGTTCTTCTTGGAAAAAAAGCACCAGGTAAGGACCACAATGGATTTATCAGACACAATGCAGGGAATGGTGTATAAGGAGTCACTTGTTAACCATTGGGTATGTATACAGGTGGTCTGGAAAACTCAAACAAGGCAAGTCTCTGACAAGAACATCACTGGAACCAGAGGGCGAGTTAAATCCTTTTGAGAGGTGCCAGTACAAATTGAACCACAGTCAGAAGTGATTCTTTAAGTAGCGAGACACTTTTAAGTAGGAAGATGTTAAGTTAGAATAACCTAACCAATATGATGTGTAAACTGTCTTATGATTAAATAGGTACCTAACTTAAACATAATACTGTTAGTAACAACAGAAGGAAACCACCATTTCTTGACTGTCTACTACATGTCAAACATCATTAGGTATATTATTTCATCGATCCTCCAATGGGCCAAAAGATGGAGAACATTTATACCCACTTTAGTGATACGAACTTAAGCCTGCAGAATTAGCATCACCTAGCAAAAGAACGGGGTGGCAGAGGATGAGATGGTTAGACGGCATCACTGACTCAGTGGACATGAATCTGAGCAAACTCTGGGAGACAGTGAAGGACAGGGAAGCCTGGTGTGCCATAGTTCATGTGGTTGTAAAGAGTCAGACATGACTTAGCAGCTGAACAATAAGGAACTTGTTATAAATGCAAATTATCAGGCTCAATACCAGCCCTACTGAATTAGAAACTCTGGAGCTGGGACCAAAAACTAAGTTTAAACAACCCCTCCACGTGATTCTCATGGTTGCCAAAATTTGAGAACCTCTGCTTTGGAGCAATGATCCTCAGCCTTGGGTGTATACCGAAATCTGAACAGTTTTTAAAACTACTGATGCTTGGGTCTCATCCCTATATATATACGTATGATTTAATTGATCTGGGTGCAACCTCAGTATAAGATTTTTCACCCAGGGGACTTACAATGTGCAGTCAAAAATAAAACCTACCACACTGGAAACTGATTTTCCCAAGTTCCTCCATGATAATGAAAACAATGGAGCCAAGGTTTAAACTCAGGTCTAAGACAATTGTGTGCTGTGTCTATACACCTTTGCTCCTCAAAGCCTGGCCCAGAACCAGAAGCATCTGCATCACCTGGGAGCTTCCTAGGAATGTACACTCTAGCTTATACTCCAGACCTACGGTATCAGAATCTACACATTCACAAGATTCCTAGATGATAGGCATATTTAATAGAGTTTGACTGGCAGGATGTTACTCAGTGCTAATGAGTAGTATTAGCTAGTCATAGAGTCATAGAGTCATCAGTGCCAATTGAATTGTCCTCATCAGTATGGTAGATTTATTTCAAGATATTGACTGGGATTTCTTTTCCCATCCAATCTCTTTTTCTGATTTCCTTGTATCCATTAATCATCTGATTCTACTCATCAACAGAAATAGCTGGGTAAGGAGCAGTAATAGTGGGAGAAGGAGGAAGCTCACACAGTCTGGAACAAAGAAGTGAACTAAGTGTTTAAATTCATATATTAAATATATGCAGGCCTGGTGACTCAGATAGTAAAGAATTCGCCTGCAATGCAGGAGACCTGGGTTCAATCCCTGGAAAGATGCCCTGGAGAAGGAAATGGCAACCCACTCCAATATTCTTGCCTGGAAAATCCCATGGACAGAGGAGCCTGGAGGGCTACAGTCCATGAGGTCATGAAGAGCTGGATATCACTGAGTGACTAACACTTTCACTTTAAATGTATATTAGAGAAAGAAAAGGAACCAGGTATTGTCTTAATATATCTTACATTATTTAGGAATACATAAGTTTACAGTTAAGTGTTAGTTACTCAGTCATGTCTGACTCTTTGTGACCCCATGGACTGTAGCCCACCAGGCTCCTCTGTCCGTGGAATTCTCCAGGCAAGAATACTGGAGTGGGTAGCATTCCCTTCTCCAGGAGATCTTCCCAACCCAGGATCAAACCTGGGTCTCCTGCACTGCAAGCAGATTCTTTATCACCTGAGTCACCAGGGAAGCCCAAAGAATATCCCAAATATGTGAACATGACAAATACTAAATTCTGAATAGTGGTTGCCTGTTCTGAAAAAGAGGGGAGACAACCAGGGAGAGGGTCATACAGAGAGCTTTTAAGTAACTACTAATATTCTATTAAGCTGGGAGGTAGGTTTTGGGTCTTTGTTATAGTAGTCTTTTGTATGTCCAAAATATTTAAGTAAATTTTAAGGAGAAAAGAAAAAAAAATTCTCTTTTTCCACTACTTGTTGTTGGGGATTGAAATTTCCAAGCTTAATATGAAACCAGAATGGCTTATATTCAAATTACTGTATTCCTAGAAGAAAAGTCCTTTTCCATATCCCGAATGCTTTATTAATTTCTATCAGTACAAAAAAATATTACATAGATCAAATTGAATAGACCTATAGCAATGCCCACCACTAGGGTGTGAAAGCTGCAACAGCTGGTGGAATGCTAGAAAGAGTAAATTCTAACTTTCGTCTGAGCAGTGGTTTAAAAGTTGTCACCTGGTCTATTAATACTTCAGATAGGGAAATGAAATAGGATTAATGTCAAATTGATTCTGCTTGAAGTGCAGCTGTTCCAATAAGAAAATGGTTGTAAGTGCTTACTCTATGCCAAGCACTGTTCTAATCTCATTGGATCAGACGATGGATTAATGCTATTATGAATTTACAGTAATCCTATGAGGTAGGTACTATTATTACCTTATTTTACAGATACAGGAAGACAATATATTTAATCAAAATCACAAAGCTTGCAAAAGTCAGACCCAAGATCAAAATCAGATCATCCATTTCCAGGGCTCATAGTATCTTCTAGAAGTTCTTAACATAAGATGTTGACTCAATAAAAGAAAAGACCTTACTAATAATTGAAGTTTCTCTCAAATAGTAGGAATTGTCTTTTGGTTGACAGTTCCATATCTCTAGAAGAATTCAAATAGGATTGAAAAAGAACCTCACTGGTTAAAAAGTTATTCTAAGTTCATCCTTGCAACAAGAAGGATGATCCCTGGATCAGTAGCATCACTGGAGCATTTATTAAAAATGCATGATCTTGGGCCTCATCCCAGATCTACTGAAACAGAGCCTTCATTTTAAAAAGCTCCCCCAGAGAGTGTTTTGCCTATGTTCTCCTCTAGGAGTTTTATAGTTTCTGGTCTTACATTTAGGTCTTTAATCCATTTTGAGTTTATTTTTGTGTGTGGTGTTAGAAAGTGATCTAGTTTCATTTTTTTACAAGTGGTTGACCATTTTTCCCAGCACCACTTGTTAAAGAGATTGTCTTTACTCCATTGTATAGTCTTGCCTCCTTTGTCGAAGATAAGGTGGCCATAGGTGTGTGGATTTATCTCTGGGCTTTCTATTTTGTTCCACTGATCTGTATTTCTGTCTTTGTGCCAGTACCATACTGTCTTGATGACTGTGGCTTTGTAGTAGAGCCTGAAGTCAGGCAAGTTGATTCCTCCAGTTCCATTCTTCTTTCTCAAGGTTGCTTTGGCTATTCGAGGTTTTTTGTATTTCCATACAAATCTTGAAATTATTTGTTCTAGTTCTGTGAANAGATCAGAACCACACACACTCACAGATCAGACCTCACACTCACACAGGGCAGATTCTCACACTCACACAGGGCAGATTCTCACACTCACAGATCAGACCTCACACTCACACAGGGCAGACTCTCACACTCACACAGATGAGACTCTCACACTCACACAGATGAGACTCTCACACTCACACAGATCAGAGTCACACACACAATCAGAATCACACACACTCACAGGTCAGACCTCACACTCACACAGGGCAGAGTCATGCACACTCACAGGTCAGACCTCACACTCACACAGATCAGAATCACACTCACACAGATCAGACTCTCACAGATCAGATCTCATACACAGGCAGTCACAAATTCACAGATCAGAGTCACACACACTCACACAGATGAGAACCATACACACTCGCAGATCAGACCTCACACTCACACAGATCAGAATCATACACACTCACAATCAGAATCACACACTCACAGGTCAGACCTCACACTCACACAGGGCAGACTCTCACACTCACACAGGGCAGATTCTCACACTCACAGAGGTCTGAATCACACACACTCACAGATCAGAATCACACACACTCACAGGTCAGATCTCACACTCACACAGGGCAGATTCTCACACTCACACAGATCAGAACCACACACACTCACAGATCAGACCNAGTACACACCTGAGATCAACAAATCTATGACAAAGGAGATGAGAATATACAATGGAGAAAAGACAGCCTTTTCAAGATATGGAAGCAACCTAAATGTCCATTGACAGATGAATGGATAAAGAAGTGATATATTTATACAATGGAATATTACTCAGCCATAGACTAGAATAAAATAATGCTTTTTACAGCAACAGGGGTATAACTAGAGATTATCATAATAAGTAAAGTAAGTCAAAGACAAATATATAATACCACTTATGTGTGGATCCTAAAGGAAATGATACGAATGAATTAACACACATAACAGAAATAGACCCACAAACATAAACAGCAAAGTTATGGTTACCGAAGGGAAAAAGTGAGGAGGAATTTGGGACTAACATACACACACTAGTGTACATAAAACAGATAACCAACAAGGACCTACCATATAGTACATGGAACTATACTCACTATTTTGTAACAACATATAAGGGAAAACAATCTGAAATATATATACATTATTTGGATATGTAGATATATATAACTGAATCACTCTGCAGTACACCTGAAACTAACACTCTATGTCAACTATACTTCAATTAAAAAAAAGAAAAGAAAAGAAAAAAGAAAGGATTGGGTTCCCAAGGGAGGAAGGCAGCCAGATGGCAGCCTCAAATTCTTAGCTGGTTTAAGGTCTATTTTTGAGCCAACTACATGAACGTTTGGTAGTGTAACAGCTCAATTGCCAAGCAAACAGTGGTAAAAAGACCCAATCTTTGTCTCCTTTAATGTGCAATCTTTGCTCACCAGCTCCTTTGATCTGGGACAACTTTTCTGAATTGGCAGAAACTTTGTCAGGTGTTCATTATGATCTTGCTGCTGCTGCTAAGTCACATCAGTCGTGTCCGACTCTGTGCGACCCCATAGACGGCAGCCCACCAGGCTCCCCCATCCCTGGGATTCTCCAGGCAAGAACACTGGAGTGGGTTGCCATTTCCTTCTCCAAGGCATGAAAGTGAAAGTGAAGCCGCTCAGTAGTGTCCGACTCTTAGCGACCCCATGGATGGCAGCCCACCAGGCTCTTCTGTCCATGGGATTTTCCAGGCAAGAGTACTCGAGCGGGTTGCCATTGCCTTCTCCCATTATGATCCTCAGTTTGGTTCAGTCGCTCAGTTATTTCCGACTCTTTACGACCCCATGAATTGCAGCACGCCAGGCCTCCCTGTCCATCACCAACTCCCGGGGTTCGCCCAAAATCATATCCATCTAGTCGATGATGCCATCCAGCCATCTCATCCTCTGTTGTCCCCTTCTCCTCCTGCTCCCAACTCCCCCCCCCCCGCCGCCAGCATCAGAGTCTTTTCCAATGAGTCAACTGTTCGCATGAGGTGGCCAAAGTACTGAGTTTCAGCTTTAGCATCAGTCCTTCCAAAGAACACCCAGGACTGATCTCCTTCAGAATGGACTGGTTGGCTCTCCTTGCAGTCCAAGGGACTCTCAAGAGTCTTCTCCAGCACCACAGTTCAAAAGCATCATTTCTTCGGTGCTCAGCCTTCTTCACTGTCCAACTTTCACATCTAACCTCCTGTTATTCAATACTACTTCCTTCTTCATTTCACACATTTTGCTCCCTAAAATTATTTCGACCCACTGGCTCTTCCTCAGCTTCTTCTTCTTGGAGAATACAGTGGAGATGTTCACAACTGACTCATTACTGCCAACACAATAATCACTTTCTCTGTTCTCATTCAACTTGATCTCTGAGTAGTATTAAAATCGCTAATATTCCGCTCTGAATTTCTATTTTATTTTTATCGGTATAACTGTACAATCTTCTACTTACCATACACTTCAGTTTTATTTTCTATTTGAATTCTTTTCTCCTAATCCCCAGATCATTTGTGTTGCCCTCAACTCTATTTTGAATCACCTTTTCCTCCCATATGCATCTCTTGGTTGATCTTATTCACTATTTTTCCTTGGAATTTTCTTTTTTTATGTCTTCATAAATCTATATATTTCACTTCAAACTCTGGGGCACCAGACTCTTATTTCTAACTACCCATTCAGTACATACACCTGCTATTCCACAACCACCTCCAGGTAAACATATATTTAAACTGAACTCATTAGCTCCTATTCCCTTTTCAAATCTGCTTCTCCTAATATTGGTACCCCTCTCATCACAGTGGCTTAACCGACCTAACAATTTTATCAACCTCCATGTTAATCTTCATATCGAATTATTCAACAAACCTACCTTCTTCCTAAACACATGAGGTGTCTTTAATTATTTAGTTTCTCTTTCCCTGGTGGCTCAGATGATAAAGCGTCTGTCTACAGTGCAGGAGACCTGGGTTCGATCTCTGGGTCGGGAAGATCCCCTGGAGAAGGGAATGGCAATCCACTCCAGTACTATTGCCTGGAGAATCCCATGGACAGAGGAGCCTGCTAGGCTACAGTCCATGGGGTCACAAAGAGTCGGACATGACTGAGCGACTTCATTTCATTTCACTTCCACCCTCTAATCCTGAGTATGTAGATAAATTATTTTTTCCTCAACCTATGTAAAATTCCCCTTAACGAATTTATTGCTTCCAGGTCTTCTTATTTCAATACCACCACAACCAGACTATTACAAGAAATCATTCTAACAGAAAAATTCATTATTTTTCACTAAATTTTGTTGATGATTTTAAATTAAGAATAAAGTTGTAAAATATACTAATAACCTTATAAGTCACTCTATGGCTGAGATCTCAAATTCACACCCACTTTTAAATTTCACTTGACATCTATAAAGAAAACAAAATTATCTTAACAGAATGCCTGCAAAATTTGGAACATCCCACTAAGGAAGAATTTTTCCTTTCTATCCAAAACATTTTTGTCCATATCCACTTTTCTGTTAGCCTCTGATGTACTGGAGAGAGGGATGGTGTCATAGACATTTTAATATTGACTTAGTTTCAGATTTTCAATATGCATATAAAAATAATTATTGAATTAAATACAAATGATCTGGATGCCCTTAAGTCATGTTCATTAAAAATGAGCAGTTAATATCAATCACATGAATACAGGAAGGCATTTAAATAATAAATATAATTTCCCCACTTAGTTATTTGACTGACAACAGATTTTTAGTTGTACCAATAGTAACATTTTCATATGTATCATGCTTTCAACAACTTAAAAAAATTTGATCAAGTTATAGACAATCAGGAAGTCACTATACTTTAAAAGCAGCATAATCAATCTTAACATATTAAATTCCAGTAATTTTCATAGTTAGGCAAAAATATTAGCCTCCAACTAAATAAATAAATTTATATTAAAAAATAAACAAAAAATAAGATAGATAGAAACATTCAAAATATTAAATAAATATATTTTATGAAAGACATTACAAAAGTGAAAAATGAGACTATATTAGTGAAATGTGCAGAATAGGCTAATTTTTTTTTCTGGTCAGTGTACCCTTTTCTTTATTTTTCCTTACTTCTTTATTTTAATTGGAGGCTAATTACTTTACAACATTGTGGTGGCTTTTGCCATACATTGACATGAATCGGCCGCAGGCATATATGTGTCCCCTAGTCCTGAACCCTTCCCTCCTCCCTCCCCATCCCATCCCTCTGGGTTGTCCCAATGTAATGGCTTTGGGTTTCATGCATTGAACTTGGACAGGTCATCTCTTTCATATACGGTAATATACATGTTTCAATGCTGTTCTCTCAAATCATCACACCCTTGCCTTCTCCCACAGAGTCTAAAAGTTAGTTCTTTATATTTGTGTCTCTTTTGCTGTCTCATATATAGGGTCATCATTACCATCTTTCTAAATTCCATATATATGCATTAGTATACTGTATTGGTGATTTTCTTTCTTGCTTACTTCACTCTGTATAATAGGCTCCAGTTTCATCCAAATCATTAGAACAGACTCAAATCCATTCTTTTTAATAGCTGAGTAATATTCCATTGTGTATATGTATCACAGCTTTCTTATCCACTTGTCTGCTGATGGACATCTAGGCTGCTTCCATGTCTTAGCTATTGTAAACAGTGCTGTGATGAACACTAGGGTACATGTGTCTCTTTCAATTCTGGTTTGCTTGGTGTGTATGCAAGCAGTGGGATTGCTGGGTCATATGGCAGTTCTATTTCCAGTTTTTTAAGGAATCTCCACACTGTTCTCCATAGTGGCTGTACTAGTTTGCATTCTCACCAACAGTGTAAAAGGGTTTCCTTTTCTCCACACTCTCTCCAGCATTTATCATTTTTAGACATTTTGCTAGCAGCCATTCTGACTGGTGTGAGATGGTACCTCATTGTAGTTTTGATTTATATTTATCTGATAATGAGTGATATTAAGCATCTTTTCATGTGATTGCTAGGCATCTGTATATCTTTCTTGGAGAAATGTCTGTTTAGTTCTTTGGCCCATTTTTTGATTGGGTAATTTATTTTTCTGAAATTGAGCTACAGGAGCTGCTTATATATTTTTGAGATTAATTTTTCATTAGTTGCTTCATTTGCTATTATTTTTTCCCATTCTGAATGCTGTCTTTTCACCTTGCTTATGGTTTCCTTCATTTTGCAAAAGATTTTAAGTTTAATTAGGTCCCATTTGTTTATTTTTGCTTTTACTTCCATTACTCTGGGAGGTGGGTCATAGAGGATCTTGCTGGGATTTATGTCAGAGGGTGTTCTGCCTATGTTTTACTCTAGGAGTTTTATAGCTTCTGGTCTTACATTTAGATCTTTAATCCACTTTGAGTTTATTTCTGTGTATGGTGTTATAAAGTGTTCTAGTTTCATTCTTTTACAAGTGGTTGACCAGTTTTCCCAGCACCACTTGTTAAAGAGATGGTCTTTTCTCCATTTTATTTTTGCCTCCTTTGTCAAAGATAAGGTGTCCATAAGTGCATGGATTTATCTTCGGGCTTTATATTTTGTCTCACTGATCTATATTTCTCTTTGTGCCAGTATCATACAGTCTTGATGGCTGTAGCTTTGTAGTATAGTCTGAAGTCAGGCTGGTTGATTTCTCCAGTTCCACTTTTCTTTCTCAAGATTGCTTTGGCTGTTCGAGGTTTTTGTGTATTTCCATACAAATTGTGAAATTATTTGTTCTAGTTCTGTGAAAAATACCATCGATAGCTTGATGGGGATTGCATTGAAACTATAGATTGCTTTGGGTAGTATACACATTTTCACTATATTGATTCTTCCAATCCATGAGCATGGTGTATTTCTCCATCTATTTGTGTCATCTTTGATTTCTTTCATCAGTGTTTTATAGTTTTCTATATGTAGGTTTTTTGCTTTTTTAGGTAAATCTATTCCTATGTATTTTATTCTGTCACAATGGTGAATGGGATTGTTTCTTTAATTTCTCTTTCTGTTTTCTCATTGTTAGTGTATGGGAGTGCAAGGGATTTCTGTGGGTAATTTTATATCTTGCAAATTTACTATCTTTTCAAAGAACCAGGGTTTAGTTTTTGTTCGTTTTTGCTATAGTCTCCTTTGTTTCTTTTTTATTTACTTATGCTCTGATATTGATTTCTTTCCTTCTACTAATTTCAGGGTTCTTCATGTCTTCTCTTTTCTCATTGCTTTAGGTGTAATATTAGGTTATTTATTTGATTTTTCTCTTGTTTCTTGAGCTTAGTTTGTGTTGCTATGAACCTTCCTCTTAGTACTGCTTTTACAGAATCCCATAGGTTTTTTGGTTGTCATGTTTTCATTTTCATTTGTTTCTATGCATATTTTCATTTCTTCCATGATTTGTTGGTTATTCAGAAGCATGCTGTTTAGCCTCCATATGTTTGTATTTTTAAGTTTTTTTCTTTGTAGTTGGCATCTAATCTTACTGCATTGTGATCAGAAAAGATGCTTGAAATGATTTCAATTTGTTTAAACATACAAAGGCTAGAAGTATGGCCCAGGATGTGATCTATCCTCGAGAAGGTTCCATGTGCATTTGAGAAAAAGATGACATTCATTGTTTTGGGTGAAATGTCCTATAGATATCAATTAGGTCTAACTGGTCCATTGCATCATTTAAAGTTTGTGTTTCCTTGCTAATTTTCTGTTTAGTTGATCTGTCCATAGGTGTGAGTGGGGTATTAAAGTCTCCAATTATTATTGTGTTATTGTTAATCTCCCCTTCATACTTGCTAGCATTTGCCTTACGTATTGTGGTGCTCCTATGTTGGGTGCATATATATTTATAATTGTTATATCTTCTTCTTGGACTGATCCTTTGATCATTATATAGTGTCTTTGTCTCTTTTCATGGTTTTTGTTTCTAAGTTTATTTTATCTGTTATGACTATTGCTATGCCAGCTCTCTTTTGGTCTTCATTTGCGTGAAATATCTTTTCCCATCCTTCCACTTTCAGTTTGTATGTGACCCTTGCTTTGAGCTGGGTCTCTTGTAGACAGCATATATTGGGGTCTTGTTTTTGTATCCATTCAGCCAGTCTTTGTCTTTTGGTTGGGGCATTCAACCTATTTACATTTAAGGTAATTATTGATAAGTATGGTCCCATTGCCATTTACTTTGTTGTTTTGGGTTTGATTTTCTAAACCTTTTCTGTGTTTCCTGTCTAGAGAAGATCCTTTAGCATTTGTTGAAGAACTGGTTTGGTGGTGCTGAAAGCTCTCAGCTTTTGCTTGTTTGTAAAGGTTTTGATTTCTCCTTCATATATGAATAAGATCCTTGCTGCATATAGTAATCTGAGTCGTAAGTTTTTCTCCTTCACCCCTTTAAGTCTGTCCTGCCATTCCCTTCTGGCCTGAAGAGTTTCTATTGAAAGATCAACTGCTATCCTTATGCTGTTGCTGCTGCTAAGTCGCTTCGGTCGTGTCTGACTCAGCGACCCCATGGACTGCAGCCCACCAGGTTCCTCCAGCCATGGGAGTTTCCAGGCAAGAGTACTGGAGTGGGATGCCATTGCCTTCTCCGCTATCCTTATGGGGATCCCCTTATGTGTTATTTGTCGCTTTTCCCTTGTTGCTTTTAATGTTTACTCTTTGTGTTTGATCTTCACTCGTTTGTTTAATATGTGTCTTGGGGTGTTGGCAATTAATATGTCACCTTCGGTTTATTCTGTTTGGGACTCTCTGGGTTTCTTGGACTTGGGTGGCTATTTCCTTCACCATTTTATGGAAGTTTCCAACTATTATCTCCTCAAGTATTTTCTCATGGCCTTTCTTTTTGTTTCTTCTGGGACATCTATGATTCAAATGTTGGGGCATTTAATGTTGTCCCAGAGGTCTCTGAGGTTATCCTCATTTCTTTTCATTCTTTTCCCCTCTCTGATTTCAACATTCTATCTTCCACCTCACTTATCCTCTCTTTTGCCTCAGTTATTCTACTGTTGGTTCCCTCCAGAATGTTTCGATCTCAGTTATTGTGCTATTCATTATTGATTGATTCTTCTTTGTTTCTTCTAGGTCCTTGTTAAACATTTCTTGCACTTTCTCAATTCTTGTCTCTAGTCTGTTTATCCATAACTCCATTTTGTTTTCAAGATTTTGGATCATCTTTACAATCATTATTCTGAATTCTTTTTCAGGTACATTACCTATCTTCTCCTCTCTTGTTTAGTTTGGTGGGCATTTATCATGTTCCTTTACCTACTGAATATTTCTCTACCTTTTCATTTGGTTAAATTACTGTGTTTGGGGTGCCCTTTCTGTAGGCTGGAAGTTCATGGTTCCCCCTTACTGTGGAGCCTGCTCCCTGTAGGTGGGGTCAGACTATTGGCTTTTCAAGGTTTCCTGGTTAGAGGAGATTGCATCTGTGTTCTGGTGGGTGATTTAATACAAAAATAAAGTCAAAGTGGATTAAAGATCTAAATGCAAGATCAGAAACTATAAAAACCCTAGAAGAAAACATCAGCAAAACACTCTTTGATATAAGTCACAGCAGGATCCTCTATGACCCAGAGTAATGGTAATAAAAGCAAAAATAAACAAATGGGACCTAATTAAACTTAAAAGCTTTTGCACAATGAAAGAAACTGTAAGCAAGGTGAAAAGACAGCCTTCAGAATGGGAGAAAATAATAGCAAACGAAGCAACTGATGAAGAATTAATCTCAAAAATATACAAGCAACTCTTGCATCTCAATTCCAGAAAAATAAAGGACCCAATAGAAAAAATAGGCCAAAGAACTAAACAGACATTTCTCCAAAGAGAACATACAGATGGCAAACAAATACATGAAGGTATGCTCAACATTGGAGAAGGAAATGGCAACTCACTCCAGTTTTCTTGCCTGGAGAATCCTGTGGACAGAGAAGCCTGGAGGGTGCAGTACATAGGGTCCCACAGAGTCAGACATGACTGAAACAACTTAACACACACCTGCTCAACATCACTCATTATCAGAGAAATGCAAATCAAAACCACCATTAGATACCATCTCAAGCCAGTCAGAATGGCTGCCATAAAAATATCTACAAACAATAAGTGCTGGAGAGGGTGCAGAGAAAAGGGAACCCTCTTACCCTGTTGGTGGGAATGCAAACTAGTACAGTCACTATGGAGAACAGTGTGGAGATTCCTTGAAAACTGGAAATATAACTGCCATACGACCCAGCAATCACACTGCTGGGCAGACACACTGAGAAAACCAGAATTGAAAGAGACACGTAAACCCCAATGTTCATCACAGCATTGTTTACAATAGCCAGAACATGAAAACAACTTAGATGTCCATTGGCAGATGAATGGATAAGAAAGCTGTGGTACATATACACAATGGAGTATTACTCAGCCATTAAAAAAATACATTTGAATCAGCTCTAATGAGGTAGATGAAACTGGAGCCAATTATACAGAGTGAAGTAAGTCAGAAGGAAAAACACCAATACAGTATACTAATGCATATATATGGAATTTAGAAAGATGATAATGATGACCCTATATATGAGATAGCAAAAAAGACACAGATGTATAGAACAGTCTTTCTCCATCTATTAGTGTCCTCTTTGATTTCTTTTATCAGTGTTTTATAGTTTTCGATGTATAGGTCTTTAGTTTCTTTAGGTAGGTATATTCCTAAGTATTTTATTCTTTTTGTTGCGATGGTGAATGGAATTGTTTCCTTAATTTCTTTTTCTACTTTCTCATTAATAGTGTACAGGAATGCAAGGGATTTCTGAGTGTTGATTTTATATCCTGCAACTTTACTATATTCATTGATTAGCTCTAGTAGTTTTCTGGTGGAGTCTTTAGGATTTTCTATGTAGAGGATCATGTCATCTGCAAACAGTGAGAGTTTTACTTCTTCTTTTCCAATTTGGATTCCTTTGATTTCTTTTTCTGCCCTGATTGCTGTGGCCAAAACTTCCAGAACTATATTGAATAGTAGCGGTGAGAGTGGGCACCCTTGTCTTGTTCCTGACTTTAGGGGAAATGCTTNACATATGGAGAAAGATTTGGACTTGTCCAAATTCGTTAAAGCCCTAAGCCTAGAAATTGACAACCAGGACTTATCTGCACAGCTCTATTAGAAAAGGGGATTACGAGCACTTTATTTCTCCTTTTCACACCATATAGTCCATCCCTTTATAATTTTGCTTAAAAGCGTTAAAGCATGACCTGATTAAATACCTAAACACTTGAGCTATTTACTGTAGTCTACCAGGCTTCTCTGTCCATGGAATTTTCCAGGCAAGAGTACTGGAGTGGATTGCCATTTCCTTCTCCAGGGGATCTTCCTGACCCAGGGATCAAACCCAGGTCTCCTGCACTTCAGGCAGACACTTTACCCTCTGAGCCACCAGGGAAGTCCCATTTAACAATTACAGTAACATTTATACTTCAGAATTTTTTTTAATGTCCAAATTGATTCCACTATTCTGCAAAACACTGACATCAGGTTTGGCAGACATTACAAAGATGTTTCTAGTTTTTCCAAAGATTGGTATTTTTCTCAGTTTGTTTCAGTTCTACACAAACACCAGAAACTCTCCAAAGGTGAGCTCCATCATGAACTGCCTTCCAGTTTTGATTAGCAGGGCGCTTTCCAAATGGAAGGCTAAAGTTGTAACATATTTCCTGCCCTGCTTTTTATCAAATGCTTCTTTGGGGGAGTCTTCATTGCCTTTTAATTGTCCAGGTTTATTTTCATTCCTCTTACTAAAGCAGAGTTGGCAGAGGGGCTGAGGGGGAATGTAGGGCTACCTCAGCAACCTTCAAAGTCCTCTTTAATCTTATAATCATCTTCATCCATCAGCCAGCCTCTCTTTTCCCTTGCCTCCATTTTTTTCTTGGTTATTCAGAAAAGCCTTTCTGATTCTCATTTGCTCACATTAATTCACCCTGCTCTTTGGCTACCCTAACTTGAGTTGCACACCCTCATTTTATTCCCTCCTGTCCCTTTCCTTTCCAAGTCAGATTTTTCTTTGCTCACAGGTTTTTAAGCCACCCTTTGTAAATCCACTTTGCAAAGAGCAAGCAATCTCCAATCTTCTTTTCCAAAGCAATTGTAATCCACTATACTTTAATTACAGTGTCTATTCAGATGTTCAAAATTCCATCTAGTTATAGACTTTAATACTCCTTCCCTCTTCCCTCTGCATCATACTTATTAGATTAATTCTTTAAATGTGCTTTTTTTTTTTAATACTCTAGGTCTTTGAAGCCACTGCTTACTTAAAGAATTCCAGAAGATCATGATTACCACTAACAAGGCAGCTTTGTAGCTTTAACTATATAATGTAGCATTTGCTAGTCCCAGGAGCTCTAGTCCTGTTCCACTCTTAGCTTGAGATGTTAACATCTTAGTCAAAACACTGTCTCCTCCCTCTCCTGGGAGACAATGATGGATACAATTTTGCCTATAATCCATGGAGATCTACACCTGGGGAGTGTCAAAGGAAAACAAATTGAGGAAGGACTGGCTTCTTTATTATTATTATTATTGTTGTTGTTCACTCTCATCCTGGATGACTGGTGATATGTTGCAGTAATNTAAAAAGCTCCCCCAGGGGAGAAGCACCAATCTAGATCCAGATTTTGAATCATTAGCTTGAAGGTTCCTGTGTCGCATCACAAACACACTAAATCAGTATTTCTAGATTTTTTTTAAATCTATATTTAACAAATGTTCTCAATTGCTTCAGACAGGCAGTCAGATTTGGAAGTCAATGGTCAGGTGACCTTTAAGAGGCCCCTGTCTCTCAGATGGTAGAGAATCTGCCTGCAATGCAGGAGACGTGGGTTTGATCCCAGAGTTGGGAAGATCCCCTGGAGAAATAATGGCATCCCACTTCAGTATTCCTGCTTGGAAAATCCCAAGGTCAGAGGAGCCTGGAGAGCTACAGTTCATGGGGTCGCAGAGTTGGACAAGACTGAACGACTAACACTTTCACTTTCCCATCTCTGAAAGTAGATGATTCCGGGTTTCATCCTTTCATATTCCAGGTGGGGTCCAAGTCAGAGTGGGCAGAGAAGTGATTTCCCAGTCATCTACGGCTAACATGAGAATCCCACCCTGACGAGGTTGGTATATCCTGTCATGTGCAGGGCTTAGATCATGAAGTCAAGGCCTTTACTTTATCAAACGCCACATCTGACAATGGAACACATGTGCTTATGAGGCTCCCTCACCTGACATAATGGACTCGCTATGATTTCATCAGGGTTCAGAGGCGGATTCTTCCCCCCTGCTCCCTTAGGTGGGGAGAGATGCTACTCACAGACCGCAGGCACAAATGGACCTGCTGTTTCTCCTTCAGAATGTTAAGGGATGTTTCAGGGCTTCCCACACTCGCTACATTAGGCTGAAGTTAAGGACTGTCAGTTGGGCTGCTTCTTATTCCCAGATGAGTCAGTCCATACATCTGACTCTGTCAGATTAGCCCCTCCTCGCACTGGAAACTCCACTCCACTTGCAAGAAACAAAAATAAGTCTGAAACGCTCCACTCTACGTTTTCTCTGTTCCTTTCTTTATATAAATAAAAAATTTTAAGTTTACTCAGTACTGTCCATTGTTAGCAGCTAGCCATATTTGCTTCAAGGATTCTTGAATGGAAAAGCCTCGTGCCAGGAATCAGAACCCAGACACCACTCGGGCCTTGCCTCTCTTATCCAGTCTCCTGCAATAGGCCCCCCTTCTTCCTCTCTGCCCAGTGCTTGCCCCCTTTTCATACACTCTCCACGAGTCGGTTCACATCCTTCCATTGTTCCAATCAGTAGGTATTAAATGTGACTAGAAATTATAAACAGCCAGTTAATCCTATAATTACTTGTTTGTCTGGCTCCCCTGCTAGACTGTATGCTCCCAGGCAGGCCTTTGGCCACTGTATTCAGCTTCAGTCCCAGGATCTAGAACAGAGTGGGACGTGCTGGGTGCCAAGTAAATATTTTTTGAATGGATGAATAATTGAGCGAATAATTTTTAAAAATAGATGAGTAACCCAAGTGAAATTAGGAGGAGAAACCCACTGGGAAGCGAACCACTGAATATTTCCAAGGGTCAAGTAGGAACACTGAGAATACAAATTCAGACCAGACTCTGAAGCCAGACTTCTAGGTTTGAATCTGGGCTTTACCCCTTTCTAGCTGTGTGATTTGGGGCAAGTTTCTTAGATTCATTTTGCCCCAGTTTCCTCTTATAAAAAAAGTGGTAATAGGAGACTTTCCTGGTGATCCAGCAGCCAAGAATATGTGTTCCCAATGCAGGGGACCCAGGATCGATACCTGATCAGGGAACTAGATCCCAAATGCCAAACTAAAGATCTCACATGCTGTACCGAAGGTCAAAGATCCCATGTGCCACTACTAAGGCCCAGTAGCCAAATAAATAAATATTTTTTTTTAAGTGAAAACAATAGTACTTTCCTCAGAGGACTGCTATGACAAGCAAATGAATTTACATACATAAGGACTTGGTATCTCGTACGTGGATACCATTGTATATGCATCTATTGTGTTATTTTATTATCTGTGCATCTACTCTGCTCTTATTTGTGGAGATAATGAACACTGAGCCCACATCAAACTCTTCCTAGATCAGAATTGCATTTGAAGGATCACAGAGTGTGTTGACTGTCAAACTCAATTTGGGTCTTAAGGACAGAGCAGCAACTTGGCAAATGCACACAGTGCGGGTATTTTGACAGGCAGGAAAGAGACAAGAAATGCTAGAGAAAAAAAAAAGCTACACAATAATTATGTGGAGTCACATATGTGAATGAAAAGAAAACCTGCTTAGGCACAATGGTAAGACAAATGACCAAAAAGTCACATGAGTTTTGTTTGGTTTTCAGCTTTGTTAATATTTTTTTAAAGATTTTTTTTTTAAAGAAAAACACCAATATAGTATACTGACACATATATATGGAATTTAGAAAGATAATAATGATGACCCTGTATGTGAGACAACAAAAGAGACACAGACATATAGAACGGACTTTTGGCCTCTGAGGGAGAGGGAGAGGATGGGATGATTTGGGAGAATGGCATTGAAGCATGTATACTATCATGTAAGAAATGAGGCGCCGGTCTATGTTCGATGCAGGATGCAGGATACTTGGAGCTGGTGCACAGGGATGATCCAGAGAGACGTTGTGGGGTGGGAGGTGGGAGGGGGATTCAGGATTGGGAGCTCGTGTACACCTGTGGTGGATTCATGTCGATGTATGGCAAAGCCAATAGAGTATTGTAAAGTAAAATAAAGTAAAAAATAAAATAAAATAAGATTTTTTTTTAATGTGGGCCATTTTTAAAACTCTTTATTGAATTTTTGTTACAATATTGCTTCTGTTTTATGTTTTGCTTTTTCGGCCACAAATCACGTGGCATCTTAGGCCCCTACCCAGGGACTGAACTCTCAGCTCCTACACTGGAAGGTGAAGTCCTAACCACTAGACCACCAGGAAAGTCCCTATTAATGCTCTTTTAAGGTTTCCCAGATGGTGCTAGTGGTATAGAACCTGTCTGCCAAAGTAGGAGACATAAGAGACCCGAGTTATGTTCTTATCTATTCCTCGGTCAGGAAGATGCCATGGAGAAGGAAATGGCAACCCATTCCAGTATTCTTGCCTGGAGGATCCCATGGACAGAGGAGCCTGGTGGGCTACATTCCATGGGGTCACAAAGAGTCTGATATGACTGAAGTGACTTAGCATGCAAAGCAATTCTGAGCTCCCCGAAATTCCAGAAATCTTCCACAGTCCTGAGTCAGGCCTCCTGAGGTGGGTGGAGGGGATTCTGACACTGGGAGCCACGGCTGCCTCTCCACCTGTGGCAACTCCTTCATCTCTACAGGAAAGGCTGAGTGACTGGGCCTCACATCTCTCAGTCATGACTTCTTCACAATTTCAGTTTCTGCCCAATGTGTTTTTCTGGGTCTAGATTCCATAGTAAATGTGAAGAAACAGTGAGCGAAAGAGGTGCTTGTCAGGAAAACTTACTAGAGACTAACCAGTTGTTAAGGGTCAGCCATCCTCCAGCTAAAATGAACTAGAATCAATTCTCTAACTGGACTCAAATAAATTAGGAAAAATATCTCCATAGACACAGTGTCTTTCATCAGGAAACCATCTTAAGCAATGAAAAAAAGATTAATTTTATTGCCAAGGGAAATATCCTCAAATTCCAGCATGACGACTATATTTTCACCAGGGGACACATATTTTTTTTTCTATTAGCTGCAGCTCCTCCAATACAATATTCCGCTATTGCCTTTGAAGGAAAAATAATATATTCTCATTAAATTTCTGTTTACTTAGAATGTAAAATATGGGCAGAGAGAAGGGATTTTTTGGTCAGGTGTTTACCATAAGAAAATCTCAGTCTTATTCCCCAATGGCCATTCCAAGCTCCTGTGGCCAATAACACCGTTAGTTAAATCTACTCTTAGAAAATGGTGATGGAAACACATTAGCAGAATACTGCGTTGGCTGCTTCTTCACCATACTGAAGGAACTGCAGAAAATCACGTTTGCCTCCCTAAATTGTTCCTACCTCTTTCATTCATGCAGTGATACCTAGGTATGTCAAACAACAAAAGATTTTATCTGCAAATAAAAGTTGGCTCCAAGCTGGTGTAAAAATCTCAGTGGCACTGTCGGGCCAGGGCACCCTGCTATGGCCATCTTGCTTTATCCCTGTTTCAGTCATGGGCTGTTTCCTTCAGGAGGGGTGCCACAGCCAGTCTTTGCCCTACCACTGGGGCCTGGGGCAGGGTCACACCCAAATGGAAGAAAACTCAACTGACCCTGAAGTGGTTGAAGGGAATTTGTCCAGTAAAAGGTCCCCATGACTGATGAGAGGGATATCACCCAGGGGAACGCTCACTGTGGAGAGTGAGAATGCAGAGTAAATGAAGAAGATGGTAGGTACTCAGTTCGTGTTCCTACCTGTACAGAAGATAAAGACTCTGGGGAGGGGGTTCTTCTGAAGGCTTCCATGTGGGGAGAAACAGAATCTAGAGTGTTAGTGTGACTAACACTAACTTCTTGTTCTGCCTGGAATCTTCAAAGATCCTTAAAAATACACTTCCATCACTCTCAGTCAACAGACACAGGTTTTGTCCTTATGCCCAAGGAACCTGCTTGGCTGACACTATATGACTACCTCCAACAAAGTGAGATCTCAAACCTAAGAAAACCCTGGCAAACGTATGTGCCAGGCATTGAGGTCCATGCTTTACATGCATTATGTCACAAGATCACCACCATAATTCTGAGACAGGTTGGCAAAATCCTCATTTCTTGAGGTGAGGAGCCTGAGGCTCTGGAAAGGTAAGGACTTTGCCTGAAGTTATCCAGAGAGCAAGGTATAGAGCTGGGGCACAAATCCAGACTGTCGGATAGAGTTCGTGGTCTTAACATCATGAGCTAATGCACCTCATCATGTGTACTTTATTTAGTCCCATGATAACCCTATAAAGTAGGTATGATCATCTCTCCTTGAGCTTGGAAGAAAAATGGATGAACTTGCCTTAATGACATTGCTGATGCTAGGTTTACCTGTCTGGGGAGTCCTAACATTTAACCGCTATGCTTAAGGAATACAGAAGAGGCTCTCCTAAATGGCACAGAGCTCAGTTCTCTTACAACACATCTTTTCCAAGAATATTGGTGGTGGAGGGCAGTCCATGTCCTTTAAGGGCACAGAGGTGCCTGCAATGCACAGTATTTGTGTTTCCTGCCCATTATAATCAGGTGGTTTCCACAAGATCCTACTGGTTTCTCTTCTGAATTCATTCCCTACAGAACACACGCAGCCTAGGGGAGATTTAGTTATCAATCCTCTTGATATTTTAAGGTTTATTTTATTATCATTTTAACTAATAATTTGCCTTGGTTATTCCTCATTTGACAGCAGTTCAGCTGATGGAGAAAAACACTTAGGAGAAGGAATGACCCGGCTAGCAGGCAGACCATTGTATCTGAAATAAAAATCAATTGCCCACCATTCAGATTGCAGAAGAAGTTGCAAATAAAATTACTGTAAATTTAATTAAAACATTCCAGTCAAGTCCATACATTTGGTATTGATTACCTGGCCTGCAATTTTAGGGAGTTAATTAACACAGCCTGCGCCTGGACAACAAGCGAAAGCTGGAGCAGTAACTGGTTGTCCTAGCAACAGGTAGGCAAAAGCAGCTCACAGATTAAATGGGAGGAAATACAAAATCTTAGTGAATTAGACTTAAATGCAATGACTGAAAAATACGAAGAGGGAACTTAAGGTTCAAAACCCACATTATGAACACGAGTCATTGTGTGTTTCTAATTGGACCAGAATGGAGTGTTGGGACTGAAGGATGGGATGACTGAGTGGGAAGGCTGAGGATGGGGTTCATTTCAGATAATCTGTTATGAGAGGACCTCCTCAGCACTGCTGGCCCAGGGTACTGACTCCTGCAAGAATTCATTGGGAAAAAAAAGAAAAAAAGGCCATTATGAATAATTTCCTAGATCCATAAGTAGAGTGGATCTATTTATTTTCCCTTCCCCACAATGAGGCATCCTATGCAAAGAAAGCACATTCAAGGGGATTAGTTAATAGGGTGACCATCATGGAAACTGCTCCTGCACCCTGAGCTAATATGCATGCCCTTGACCACCACCTGGGTGTGCACCCAGGGCTCTCTCCTTTGCTTTCCTGTGTGCTAGAGGTTTTATTTTTTTCAGAAAAGAAACACATCTCTGCATTTGGTGGCATCAGCATAGGATAACTGATGACTGTGGTCCCTAATGCATTTACAGGGAGATGATGTCACTTACATTAGGAACTAAATCCTATCTCTATCATCCACCCTCTCCCCCACCCACCCTAGAATACACACACCCTATTCTCAGATGCCTGAAAGTTCCTTACTGAGTCTAGTATTCTAGCTTAGAATTTTGCATCCTCTTAATAACACAAATAACTTTGGGAGAGGTGACACAATGATGATGATGATGATGATTTATAAAAAGTTTCCCAGTTATCTAGTATCTGCCACATGCCAAGAATGATGTCAGGTGCTTTCCTATATGTTGCTTCACTTGATATTCAAAACAAACTCTAAGAAACAGGGAGTTTAACACTGAAGAAATTGAGGTGCACAAATGTCAGTTAACTTACCCTGGATCACATTTCTGGTATATGGCACAGATTTCCCTAAAGTCTGTGTTCTTTCCATTATACAAGCACTTTTCCAGCTTTTGCTAAGTAACCCCTTACCAATCCCCCTTTTAAAAAACTGAAACAGAATCCTATGTGGCAGGGACACTCAGACTTATAAACCAGGTAAAGGCAGAGAGAGCACGGCAACAAAGCTCACTCAGCTCAGCTGCCCGCACACAGACCGCAGCCTCACGGAGGGCCTGGGACTCCTCTGCAGAGGTCAGGGTTCTGAGGACATGGTGGCGATGGCCCTGGACACCATCCTGACCTCCCCACTCAGCAGAGAGGAGTGAGTTCACCGCCTGCCTCTTCCTCCCTCGTGCCACTGCTGTGGAATCCCGGCTGGTGCTATAGGTCTTGGCTTTTTCCTCACTGGGGATTATCAATAAACAAACACATAATCAAAAGAAAAAGACAGAGATTCTATTCCAAAATGTACTGTAGCTGACCTTGGAGAGAATTTTTAGGGATTTGATTTACTTTCCTAATCTCATTTAAACTCGAGTCAACATTAACTGGCTCTCCTTCCACATGTCTCTGTAACAATGCTAGCGTTTAACTCCTGTACTTTTATTTGTTAACAAACATATTGAAAAGGAAATGTTATGTGCTTACCATAAATTTAAAGAACTACAGTTCTTTTCTAATGTGCATTCACATAACTACAGTGGAGGATCGGTCCATTACCACTTAAACAAATTGCAGTACCACCAGTGGTTTGTGTCCTAGGCTCTGAGAAATGCTGGAAATATTAGAAACTTTCATCTCTAGGTTCTTTCAGGAGCCTCTTCCAGCTCTGCCCTCTTGGAATCTAAACTTCTACTGCAATGTGGTAAGGGAGATATCTGAGGAGCATGCAAGGGCACAGAGGGATGTCCAAGGCAGCTGAAGGAAGGCAAGCAGACCACACCTATGCATAGTGGAGATGGCCAGAGGCAAAGTCTGCCAGGTGGGAACACAACCACCTAAGTTCTGTCAGCTACTCACTGACCACCTAAAGTTCCCATCTGCCCTTGGGATTCCCCCCACCCCAGAGAGCTGAATGGCAAGCCAACACGTGGATCATCAGGTCCATCCCTACATACGGGCTCCCGGGGTAGACACATTGTGTTAGTCACTCAGTCACATCCGACTCTTTGTGACCCCATGGACTGTAGCCCACCAGGCTCCTCTGTCCATGAAAATCTCCAGGCAAGAATACCAGAGTGGGTGCCACTCCCTTCTCCAGGGGAGCTTCCCTACCCAGGGATCGAAGACAGGTCTCCTGCATTGCACATGATCCTTCATCATCTGAGCCACCAGGGAAGCCTGGGTAGACACAGGAGCTATGCAGATTCTATACTAGGTCCCCTCTGCTCCAATGGCCACTGCTAACTTCTACACAAGGCTGCTCTTCTGTCCACAAAGCATACTCACATGTGTTATCACTTCCATGAGATAAGGAGGTATCTGATGCTCATTTTGCAGCTGAAGAAACTAAGGCTTGTAAAAGGAAATGACCCACACTGGACATGTCAACCTTCAAACTCAGTCCTGTTTTCCTCTAGGCTGCAGCTGCCCCTACATGCTGCAGGCAACACAAAATTCCGATCTCTGAACTCAATGACCGCCTTTCACAATTTTTTTTTTTAAGTTTCTCTAGGGAGTTTGACTGAGATGTAGGAATTGTTCCAGTTCCTGGGGACAGGGATGCACAGAATGGACAGTTTCCCCCATTGCTGAGAATGGTTTTGATACATCCGGCCAGTGAGCTGCACTCCTACAAGGTTCTAGGAAGGAGCATGGGGTCCTGGGAGTTAAAACACCAGACCTGCCACATTCTTCTCTCAGCTTGTTTCTTCCTATGCAGTTGAACCCATCATGCCAGGACCCAGAGGGTCTTTCAGCCTCCCATTTCAGGACTCTGCGCCTGGCCTGCGTCTGGAGTGGACTATCAGGCACACTAATTGGCACAGTATAAACGCCTCCTCTCTCCACTTCACAGGAAAATTGAGTGCGTATATTTATTTGGCATGAGGGTAGTGAAGCGATTTAGCAGCAGCAGCAGGGGTGGGTGGGGTGTGGAAGAAGATCCTCTAGAATCAAATGGCCATCACTCAAAAGCTGGACCTCACCTTTACTAACTATGCGAATACAGGCAAGTTAGTTAACGTTAACTTTTCTAAACCTGTTTCTTCAACTATAAAATAGGGGAAAAAAAAAAACATTCAAATGACTGATGATCAAATGAGATGAATTCTAAGAGAACTAATACCATACGTGGCTTGTAATGAAGCCTTAAAAAAATAGCTGTTACGAGGATGACTAAGATATCTTTGCTCTCTGCTCCAACTCTGCCTAGTCCTCTCTGTAGTTTAGAAAAGAAGCAAAGAATTGGCAGAACAGCTTCTGAGGAATCGGCCATATGTTTAGACAGCTCCCTACACACACAGGTGTTCAGTTCCATCTTTCCTAACAAGACAGCCACTAGATTCGAGATGGCGTGGAGTTGTGTTTCAGGAGAGGGACAGAGGGAAGAGGAGTCCAGAGGCCCTCAGCTCTAATTCTCCAGCCCAAGGTCACCTTCCAATCACCAGTGGGCCTTCCCCACCTGTGTGTTTCATCAGCCTATAAAATGGCATGAGGTTTCTTGAGCTGCAGTTAGGGGAGTGCATACAGACCAGCATCTCTGTGTGGAACCTCATTAACGCGAGTGATAAAGTGAAGGTCAGCTGTCTTTACAAGGACAAGAAGTGAAGAACCTAATACCCAGAAAGCCAGGAGGCTATGAGAAACAGGAAGCACTTTCAGTGCCCGGGATGTAAAGTGGGAATCTATCTGGGGGGCATGTACCCATCAGGAGCATGCCAAAGTTCACTGAAAAGAATGCATAAAATACAAATGTTTATAAAGATCTTAAGTTCAGAGACTTCCAAAGAAAATGAAAAGATTATACAACAAACCTTTATAGGATACTAAGCCAAAACAGAGATCCTACCTCTCATTACACAAATTTTTCTAAGCATCTACTACACTCCAAGACTGTTAGAAAGGGAGAAACATATCCTTTAATTACCAATCACCCCACATCCTGCTACTATTCATTATTCTGTGTCTCATCATTCCATTTATCTAGTAACTACTAAGTGTCTCCAAGCTTCTCAATACTCCCAGCGGTAGAAAACTGATGGGGGTTGTTTCAGCTGCCCACTACATATTTCCCTTAGGATGAAACAGCATGTGCCCACAACCAGGAGTTGGGCAGTGAATCATCTGAGTTTATTCTGTATCCATGCTCACAGGAATGGTCTATTCTGTGCTGTACTCAGACGTTCAGTTGTGTCTGACTCTGTGATCCCATGGACAGTAGCTCGTCAGGCTCCTCTGTGCCTAGGATTTCCTAGGCAAGAATACTGGAGTAGGTTGCCATTTCCTCCTCCAAGGGATCTTCCTGACCCAGGGATCGAACCCTTGTTTCCTGCATTGCAGGTGGATCCTTTACTGCTGAGCCACTGGGGACCCTGGAATGGTCTGTAACAGGCACGTAGACAGAGTCTGCTTTGAGCCTTGCTCTGGGGCTTTGTCACCGGAGATGATGATCTGACTTTTCTTTCTGTGGTCAGGGAGATGGGGAACTCTGTCTCTGTGGCTGTCAAAGGACTATAGCCCCCAGCTGGTAGAGGAGATGACTCCAGAAATGAGGAAGTGAAGTGACACACAAAGAGAGGCCAACATGTGCGTGCACGTGATGTGTGCATACACGTGCTTACACGTGTACCCATGGGTATGTGTATATGAGAGAGACAGAGAGAGGGAAGAAAGGAGAATGTTTTCAGGGTATTTTATTCCAGGATCTGTAATACCCAAAGCCAACTTTACTTTTGCCCTGTTCTTGTATTATAAAAGCCAAGAAATTACCTGAAGTTTGGTTCCTATAACTCACAAAAAGAGAAGAGGAAATAAAATAGAAAATAGGCTATGAGCTCAATTTTCAAGGAGCTTAACACCTAGTTAAAAAGGGAAGTATAGCCATCTGAACCTCTAACCAGCACAAATGTCCACTTATAAAAGCGTACAAGAATATGAATGACCATAAAACAGTGGGCTCTTCTCTCTAATGGTTGTTCTGTGACACTAAATGATATACACCATTCCCTCCTTCAGACTGCCTCATTTCAGCCCATAAATCAGTCCTTGAAAGCAAGAGGATTAGGACAGTAACCCTGTAGAAACCTCCTATTCCAAGGCAAATACAGTGGGCCAGGGTCACATTTCCCAGAAGATTCCTTGAAACATTGATCTCAGGAGATGTGGATCTGAGCATTCTCTTCTCAAAATGGCACACCCTGTAACTAGCAGAGAGCCGTGTGTGTGTGTGTGTGTGTGTGTGTGTGTGTGTGTGTTAAACACCAAATATACATTTGTTAAGTGAGTGAATAAGGGTATCCCTGGTGGCTCAATGGTAAAGAATCTGCCTGCAAAGCAGGAGATATGGGAGACACAGGTTCAATCCCTGGGCCGGGAAGATTCCCTAGAGGAGGAAATGGCAACCCACTCCAGTATTCTTGCCTGAAGGATCCACATGGACACGGGAGCCTGGTGAGCGATAGTCCATGGGGTCGCAAAGAGTCGGAAACAACTAAAGTCACCAAACACACACACAAGTGAGTGAAAAAAGCTGCCACGAAAACTCAATCCCTTGTCAAATGAGTTGGAGAAGTGTTACATGTTTTACCCTCTTCTTTGAGATCCCCAGTCCAAATGAGAAAAACTAAAGCCTCTGAGAAGTTCTGCAGGAAAGAAACATGTTTCACTTTGGTTGGTTCACTGTTCCCCCAAACTGTTTAAGGCTCAGGAACTTGTTTTGCTTTGTAACACCAGTTAGCACCCTGCCTCTCGGATCTAATGTGTGGACCATGCGTGGGCGACTCAGACAAGTGCCACTGGTCCAGGAGTCCTTTCCCACTGCCTGGCCTAGATACGGCCAGAGCATGACAAGCAGGAAGCCCAGAGCTTCCCAGTAGCACCTGCTCCAGGGTCCCAGCCCATTTCCATTTCGGCTTGTCTGTTTTCCAGAGGGGTAGGAGCAAGGGGTATAGCCTCTTAACCTAGGCCCCCCTGCCCCCTACACACACACACACACACACACACAACCACAGCACCCCAAACAGAACACTGGAGGGTGAGCTTAACCAGGAGTATTTAAATATCAAGGCAAGGAGAAAAGCTTCGAATCTGAATGTAACAGGCTGGCACAAATTAGGAAAGATTAATAGAGTCAGACACACACTCTTTGAGTCACTTTTAGATAATCAGTAGGTTCTCACTGGCATTATCCTGATCCAGCACCACAGTGGAAGAAAATTCACTCGATGGCTCGCACGGTCAACTCCACAGGAACCAAATAAGCTATATTAATGTGCAGAAAAGATCAGGGCCAGGGCAGAAGGGGCAGAGAGCTAATTCCAAGTATGAAACACTGCCAGAATTCAGGAGCGCTGCTTCTTTAGGAAAGACTGACATTCTCCGTAAGAAAATTAAATAGTTACAATGATTAATTACATCCATTTGAATTAGTCTTTGCAAAGCAGACCTCAGGAGCTATGCTCAGGAGTTGATTCTTCAAAGTTCTTAGCCCAAAATATAACAGGGCCAATGGCAAAATGGGGAGCCAAGATAGCAGTGACCTTTTCAGCAGTCGTTTCTTTTTTTTTTTTTTAGTGGAAATTGAAACTGGAGATACAGCCATTCATTAAAGAAAAATAATAATAATAAAAGGAAGGGAAGGGGTGATGGTAACCGTTGCAGTCCTCATTTAGGTAGGTCTCTTTGGTGAGTCACTTAAAACTTTTATTATAATCATCTTCACACGATTGTCCCATCACAAGGGGATCTTCCCAACTCAGTGATAGAACCCAGGACTCCCACATTGCAGGCGGATTCTTTACCAGCTATGCCATGGACTATATAGTCCATGGGGTTGCAAAGTGTCAGACATGATTGAGTGACTTTCACTATCACTTTCACACAATCTTTCCTGACTTTTAATGGTCATATCAGAAGTTGATCTGTCCAGGATACTTTCTCCTTCTTCTGAAAAGAAATCCTTCACTTAATCTGAAGAATTATTCACCCTGCACTCTATGTGGTTCTGATGGGGCAGCCAATTACCATGCCCTGTCCCCATTTCCCAGGTGTTCATATGTGCCCATACCATATGAGTCCCATGGTCCCAAAGATTGGGCCAGGGATTAGCACGTGACCCAAACCAGCCAATCAGAATACTTTGTATGGTTATCCTATAAACTTTGGAAGAAGAACATTTTTCCCACTCAGTGAGAAGGACTTATTTTTTCTAGGGATGCTGGCAGCCGTTTTCCCTTATGAAGGAAGAGAGCAACACTAACAGGGAGAAGCTCAGGACAAAGAGATGGAAGTGGTGAGGCAGGAATAATGGTGAAACTGAGAGAGATTTGATTATACTGCTTGAGTTCCTCATGTTAAGTATGCCTGAAACCATTAATTTTTTTTTTTAACTAAGGCTAGTTTTTGCTGAATTCTCTGTCACAACTGAAAGAATCTGACCTTATAATGACCCCACTGTCAAAACTGGATTAGTGTATCTTCTCTGAAAATGGCACTAATTGCAATAGAGTTTTAATTGTCCATTTTGATGACTGACAGTGAGCTCAATGAGCACTCCCAGGGCAGGGGAACCATCAATTTCTCCCCAGTTCTTCAACCTGTAAATGACAATTGGCTGGCACAACAGTTCCCTAGTACTGCTCTAACAAACTGCCATAAACTACATATTTAAAACTCATTTATTATCCTACAGTTCTGGAAGTTATAAATCTAAAATAAGCCTTACTGAGCTAAAGTCCAGGTATTGGCAGGGCTGGTTCCTTCAAAGGTTTTTGAGAGAATCTGTTTCCTTGCCTGTTTCAGCTCCTGGGGCCGCCAGCATTCCTTGGCTCCTGGCTGCTTCCTCAGAACACTCCAGGCTTTTGCTTTTATTGTCTCATCTCCTACTACTCAAACTTTTTCTCCTCCCTTCTTCTTCTAAGAACCCTTGTGAACTTTTAGGCCCACCTACATGACCCAGAATAATCTCCCTATCTCAAGGTCTTTAACTTAATTACATCTGCAAAGTCTCCTTTACCAGAGAAGGTACCATATTCACATGTTCCAGGGGTGAAGATGTGGGCATCTTTGAGGAACCGTTATTCAGCTTAGCAGAGCTAGATGCAAAAAGCCGTTGTAGAAAAGAAGTGTGTGATGTATTTGCAGTTTTTCCAAAGCCCAGGGTTGTAAGAATCTTCTATAGCAGGGAAGGCAGAGGATTATAGCCCAGAACAAAGAAGAATAGCCACCAGGTCCTCCCTGTGGGCCTGAGGATCCTTGTTGTCATTTTACAACATCTGAACTCCTATTTTAAGTATTTCCTTTGCCCAGTGTACATTATTTGCAGTTCTCTACATCAATATGACCTTCCAGCACTTGAAGCAAAAGAAATTTGGGGACCCAAAGGGCCTTCCCTTTAAATGATGCTCTTTACTTGGATCTAAGCATAGATCTGGGCTTGCCCTCAAGGGAGGGCATCACAGATTTTAATTATAGGGAAGATCCATTCTCTGGGAGAGCCAAGGCAACTAGCTTTTCAGATGCTGGGTGGGGCTGACAAAATTCTTCCTGAATGTCTGACATAAGCTGATGCTGACTCACTCATCAGATTTCATGACTTAGAGAGAAACACATTGTCAGTCAGCTCAGTTCCCATTTCTTCCCCTAGCTAATCTCCAATTGCCCCTCAGGTTAAGAAAACCAAGACAGGATTCACCAATTACTAATAGTAAGAGTTTTATCCTTGAGTATTACAAGCCTCTTATCCTTATCCATCAGAGAGCCAACAGAATGAAAACCACAATCACAGAAAACTAACCAAACTGATCACAAGGACCACAGCCTTGTCTAGCCTTGTCTAGCTCAATGAAACTATGAGCCATGCTGTGTAGGGTCACCCAAGATGGATGGGTCATGATGGAGAGTTCTGACAAAATGTGGTCCACTGGAGAAGGGAGTGGCAAACCACTTCAGTACTCTTGCCTTGAGAACCCCATGAACAGTACGAAAAGGCAAAAAGATAGGACACTGAAAGATGAACTCTGCAGGTCAGTAGGTGCCCAATATGCTACTGGAGATCAGTAGAGAAATAACTCCAGAAGAATGAAGAGACAGAGCCAAAGCAAAAACAACATCCAGTTGTGGATGTGACTGGTGATAGAAGCAAAGTCCAATGCTGTAAAGAACAGTATTGCATAGGAACCTGGAATCTTCTGTCCATGAATCAAGGCAAATTGAAAGTGGTCAAACAGGAAACGGCAAGAGTAAACATTGACATTTTAGGAAGCAGTGAACTAAAATGGACTGGAATGGGTGAATTTAACTCAGATGACCATTATATCTATTACTGTTGGCAAGAATCCCTTAGAAGAAATGGAGTCGTCATCATAGTCACCAAAAGAGTCCAAAATACAGTACTTGGATGCAATCTCAAAAATGACAGATTATCTCTGTTCGTTTCCAAGGCAAGCCATTCAATATCACAGTAATCCAAGTCTATGTAATGCTGAAGAAGCCGAAGCTGAACGGTTCTATGAAGACCTACAAGACCCTCTAGAACTAACACACAAAAAAGATGTCCTTTTCATTAAAGGGGACTGGAATGCAAAAGTAGGAAGTCAAGAGATACCTGGAGTAACAGACAAAATTGGCTGTGGAGTACAAAATGAAGCATGGCAAAGGCTAACAGAGTTTTGCCAAGAGAACACACTTGTCATAGCAAACACCCTCTTCCAACAACACAAGAGAAGACTCTACACATGGACATCACCAGATGGTCAATACCAAAATCAGACTGACTATATTCTTTGCAGTCAAAAATGGAGAAGCTCTATAAAGTCAGCAAAAACAAGATGGGGAGCTGACTGTGGCTCAGAACATGAATTCCTTATTTCAAATTCAGACTTAAACTGAAGAAAGCAGGGAAAACCACTAGATCATTCAGGTATGACCTAAATCAAATCCCTTACAATTACACAGTGGAAGTGGTGAATAGATTCAAGGGATTAGATCTGATAAACAGAGTGCCTGAAGAACTACGGACAGAGGCTCCTGAATAGGAGGCAGTGATCAAGACGATCCCCAAGAAAAAGAAATGCAAAAACACAAAATGATTGTCTGAGGAGGCCTTACAAATAGCTGAGAAAAGAAGAGAAGATAAAGACAAAGGAGAAAAGGAAAGATATACCCATTTGAATGCAGAGTTCCAAAGAATAGCAAGGAGAGACATGAAAGCCTTCCTTGGTGATCAATGCAAAGAAATAGAGGAAAACAATAGAATGGAAAAGACTAGAGATCTCTTAAAGAAAATTAGAGATACCAAGGTAACGTTTCATGCAAAGAAAGGCACAATAAAGGACAGAAATGATATGGACCTAACAGAAGCAGAAGATATTAAGAAGAGGTGGCAAGAATACACAGAAGAACTATACAAAAAAGATCTTCAAGACCCAGATAATCACAATGGGGTGTGATCACCCAGTGAGAGCCAGACATCCTGGAATGCGAAGTCAAGTGGGCCTTAGGAAGCATCACTATGAACAAAGCTAGTGAAGGTGATGGGATTCCAGTTAAGCTATTTCAAATCCTAAAAGATGATGCTGTGAAAGTGCTGCACTCAATATGCCAGCAAATTTGAGAAACTCAGCAGTGGCCGCAGGACTGGAAAAGGTCAGTTTTCATTCCAATCCCAAAGAAAGGCAATGCCAAAGGAGTGGCAAACTATCGCACAATTGCTTATCTCACATGCTAGCAAAGTAATGCTCAAAATTCTCCAAGCCAGGCTTCAGCAATATGTGAACTGTGAACTTCCAGATGTTCAAGCTGTATTTAGAAAAGGCAGAGGAAACAGATATCAAATTGCCCGTATCCATTGGATCATCAAAAAAGCAACAGAGTTTCAGGAAAACATCTACTTCTGCTTGTTTTATTTATTTATTTATTATATATATTTTTTTTTACTTTATTTTACTTTACAATACTCTATTGGCTTTGCCATACATCTGCTTTATTGACTATGCCAAAGCCTTTGACTGTGTGGATCACCACAAACTGTTGAAAATTCTTCAAGAGATGGGAATATCAGACCACCTGACCTGCCTCTTCAGAAATCTGTAGGCAAGTCAGGAAGCAAAAGTTAGAACTGGACCTAGAACAACAGACTGGTTCCAAATTGGGAAAGGAGTATGTCAAGGCTGTATATTGTCACCCTGCTTATTTAATTTATATGCAGAGTATATCATGCTAAATGCTGGGTTGGATGAAGCACAAGCTGGAATCAAGATTGCTGGGAGAAATATCAGTAACCTCAGATATACAGATGGCACCACCCTTATGGCAGAAAGCGAAGAAGAACTAAAGATCCTCTTGAAAGTGAAAGAGGAGAGTGAAAAAGTTGACTTAAAACTCAACATTCAGAAAACTTAGATCGTGGCATCTGGTCCCATCACTTCATGGCAAATAGATGGGGAAACAATGGAAATAATGAGATACTTTATTTTCCGGGTCCAAAATCACTGCAGATGGTGATTGCAGCCATGAAATTAAAAGATGCTTGCACCTTGGAAATAAATATATGACCAACCTAAAACAGCATATTAAAAAGTGGAGACATTACTTTGCCAATCAAGGTCCATCTAGTCAAAGCTATAGTTTTTCCAATAGTCATGTATGGATATGAGAGTTGGACTGTAAAGAAAGCTGAGCTCCGAAGAATTGATGCTTTTGAACTGTAGTTTTGGAGAAGACCCTTGAGAGTCCCTTGGACTACGGGAAGCTCCAACTAGTCACTCCTAAAGGAGATCAGTCCTGAATATTCATTAGAAGGACTGAGGCTGACACTGAAACTCCAATACTTCGGCCACCTGATGTGAAAAACTGACTCATTGGAAAAGACCCTGATGCTGGGAAAGACTGAAGGCGGGAGGAGAAGAGGACAAGAGGATGAGATGGTTGGATGGCATCACTGACTCGATGGACATGAGTTTGACTAAGCTCCAGGAGTTGGTGATGGACAGGAAAGCCTGGCGTGTTGCAGTCTATGGGGTCATAAAGAGAAGGACACCATGACTGAGTGACTAAACTGAACCAGAGAGTATTATCTCCCATCTGTTGATGATTGCTATATCCCAAATGTATTGTTATGCACATGTAGTAGTTACTATCAAACGAGCTGCTATCACAGATGAACTCCCACATTTCAGGGCTTAACATAATAAAAGCTTATTTTTTCACTCAAGAAAACTGCAGTTAGTAATGGCAGAGTAAAGAGTTCAGTTGTGCTCCATGAAGCCAAACAGAAACAGAATGGATTCCCTCATACGGATTCCTCATTCCCTACAGCCTTGGAGACTTACAAACAGCTGGCAGGCAGAGAAAGAACCTCATGGAGGCTCACCTCTAAGAGGCTTTTATGGACCTAACACACATGACTTTCATGCTCCAATAGCTGGAACTTAGTCATCTGACCTCACCTAAATGCAGAGGAGACTAGGAAATGTAGGCTGGTTCTGTGTCCAGAAAGAAGATGGAGAAGCTTTCAGGAAATGCATAGGAATCTCTCCCAACACAGGTTTTTCACATGATCTCAGCTAATCCCACCAACAAGTGTACCATCTTCATTTCTGTCATACAGTTGAGCTACAGAGAAGTCAGGTACCTCGCCAAGTTCACACAGCCGAAACTGTACTCAGAATGCAAGTCGTCCTGACTCCTAAACCCATGCTCTTAGCCAGTGGTTCTCAAGTGGGGACAATTTGCCTGTCTACACTCCCCCTGCAGAGATATCTGACAATGTCTCTAGATATTTTGATTGTCACAGCTGGGGTGTTGGACCATAAAGTAAGCTGAGTGCTGAAGTATTGATGCTTTCGAACTGTGGTGTTAGAGAAGACTCTGGAGAGTCCCTTGGACTTGAAGGAGATCAAACCAGTCAGTCCTAAAGGAAATCAACCCTGAATATTCATTGGAAGGACTGATGCTGAAACTCTGATACTCTGGCCGTGTGATGTGAAGATCTGACTCATTAGAAAAGACCCTGATGCTGGGAAAGATGGAGGGCAGGAGAAGAAGGGGACGACAGAGGATGAGATGGTTGGATGGCATCACTGACTCAATGGACATGTTTGCGGAAGCTCTGGGAGATGGTGATGGACAGGGAAGCCTGGCGTGCTGCAGTCCATGGGGTCACAAAGAGTCGGACACCACTGAGCGACTGAACAACTGGGGGTGTGTCGGGGAGGCGGCAGTACTGGCATTAGTCGGAAGAGACTAAAGATGCTGCTTCATATCTTACAACGCACCGAAAGACCCCCATGGAAAAAGGTCATCTGTCCAAAATGCCAGCTGTGCCCTGATTGAGAAATGCTGCTCTCAACATTATTTGTTGTTGCTCAGTCACCAAGTTGTGTCCAGCTCCTGTGTGCCCACGTACCACAGCCCTCCAGGCTCCTCTCTTAATATTATACAATTCTACAATTCTAAGGATGAAGGGCCAACCTCCAGAGGTTGCCCCACTAGAAAAGCTCCTGAGACTGACATGAAACTGTTAAATTTAAGGGATACAGGGACTTTTTCCTTTAATGGAAAAAGCAAAGTGCCCAATTATTTACCTTATGATGGAAATTATTGCTCCAATAAAAATATATCCTTTGGAAATATGACTGCAAATAATCACAGACAGAGACAAACCAAAAGTCTGCTTCAACCAGAATAGCAAGGGGAAGTGGGGGGAGGAGTGCCAGAAAAAAGCAGGCAGATGATCTGTGCTATTAATTTTTGTTTGTTTATTTTTAGTACCACCTAATCTTGGCTCATGTGCTGGAATGAGCACTTATCCAAAGTGGTTCTGGCACAATGGTTATTCTTCACCACAATTCTGAACCTATTTTGTGACAATACAGGTAAGAATATGAGCTGCTTCTCGCATTAAGAAATGTATTTTTCTTCACCAAGCTCCAAAGCATTTCCTCCAAGGATGAGGGTAAGACAGAGAGAGGTGGATTACACTCAAGTGGAATTTTATAACGCTCTAGTTCAGGAAAGCTGGTTTAAACCTTGGCTCTCCCTTTCCTAGCTGTGTGATCTTGAATATTACTCTTGAGTCAGTTTTCTTGCCTATAAAATGGGAATGATAATGGTATATATTTCATAGAGTAGTGACGATTACGTGAGATAACCATGCGAAGCGATTAGCTCAGAGCCTGGCACAGAGCCCTCGAATGCCAGCCCTTAGCCACATCTTCATCTTTGTTACTAGGAGCACTGCAGGGAGGGGTGGTGGTAATATCAGGCTAAACCGTGGAGGCAGAAAACTACCATGAAAAGACTTAACTGACTCTGCATCCTGGTAGGAGGGCTCCCGCTTTCCTCTTTTAGTACTGTGAGCCTGGCCACGTCAAGTAAGAGCCTCTGAGCCTCAGTTTACCACCAGGGAAAGGGAGACAAGGCCAGGCTGTGGCCCCCTGTCTCCAGGCAGCCATGAGGAAGCAGAAATGGGGCAGGGTGATGGCATGGGCTCTGGGGCCACACTGCCAGGGTCCAAGCACAGGTAGCGCAAGTCACTGGCCAAATGACCCTGGGTGAGTGACTCACCTCATCTGTGCCTTTAGTTCCTCCACCTGTAAAATGGGGATAATAACTGTTACCATTAGGAAGTAAAAAGCATAGGACAGGGATCTTTGTCTATCTTGTTCACAGCTGTACCCCCAACACTTAGGACTGTGTCTGCTACATTGCTCACATTTAACAAGTATTTTTTTTTTTGAATGAATGAGTGACTGAATGAATGAACAATGGCTCCTGTCACAGAGGCTACAGTGTGACTTAAATGGGATTATACCAGTGAAAGTCACAGAATGCTACCTGGTCCGTGGTATGCCTACAAGAAACACTGGATGTCATAACTCTGTCCATAAGCTCTGTCGAAGTGAGGGATTATTGTTACTGTTCAGTCACTAAGTCATGTCTGACTCTGCAACCACATGGACTGCAGCACGCCAGGCCTCCCTGTCCCTCACTATCTCCTGGAATTTGCCTGAGTTCACGTCCATTGAATTGGTGAGGCTATCCAGCCATCTCATTCTCTGCTGCCCTATTCTCCTTTTGCCTACAATCTCTCCCAGCAGAACAGTCTTTTCCAATAAGCTGGCTCTTTGCATCAGGTGGTGAAAGTATTAGAGCTTCACCTCAGTCCTTCCAGTGAGCATTCAGGGTTGATTTCCTTCAGGACTGACTGGACTATCCAGAGTCTTCTCCAGCACTGCCATTTGAAAGCATCAATTCTTCGGTACTCAGCCTTCCTTATGGCCCAGCTCTCACATCTGTACCTGACTATTGGAAATGAGGGATTACTAATGCTAAATAGACACAGTAACAGCCTCAGATTTGAGTCACCAGAGCAAGAACAGTCCTGAGTGTCCAGCCAAGGAGGTCATCAGGAGGGCCTCTTCCTCCTCAGCCTGCTCCCTGCTCTCTGGTTTGCCACTGTCCCCTGGCAAGGCATCACGTGAACTTGATGCCTCTCCACGTTTATCTCCCTGGGTTTCTTCTCCCAGCTAGATGCGCACATTTAGAGCCCTTGCTGAGCATCCATGGCAATTCATGAGTGACTCTCTCTGATGTGGTGTGTCTGTCCCTCCGTGAGCATCTGCAGCTTTGTCTCAGCAAGATGGCTCGATCCGGGGAAAGCTTTCAGCATGCAGACTGCCCGTGTGGGGCCTTGAGGACTGTTCAGATCTTAACTGCAGCAGACATCCCTAATGGCCCTCCATGCAGTGATGGAGATGGCCATTCAGCTTCTGTTTTAGCTTCTCTCCAGTGGCTGCAGATGTTGTAAAGCTAAAGACTACTTCTCTGGCTCCCCGGGGTTCAGGATGTCATTTGGGTCTGGCCTCTCCGCTGCATAAGACTTGGAAGGCAGCTGTGAGGCAGAGCCCATGCTTCTGTTGCTCCTTCCGGCCAGAGTTGCCCTAACCATGTTTGATTTTTATTCAGCAAAGTCAGCAGAAGTCCAGGGAAGAGGCTCACCAACTTTGTAGGTGTCAAGAGGCAGGATGCAGGGCACCATTTTGTTGGTGTGGGTCCAGGACTGGCACAGCTCTGGAGCCAATGGTTCTGATGGCAAATGTCCTGATCCTCCAATGGCAGAAAGGTGGCACGACCAGGAGGCAGCATGGCAGAGCAGCACCTCAGTTCTCCACTTCCTGACCATAACAGAGCCATTCCCTATGTGGACCAGTTCTGTATTGCTCTTCTGAAAGTCATTCCCAGAGCCCAGCTCCAGCTCCTCCAACCATTTGCTAAGCACTGCTGCTACTGCTGCTAAGTCGCTTCAGTCATGTCTGACTCTGTGCGACCCATAGACGGCAGCCCACCAGGCTCCCCCGTCCCTGGGATTCTCCAGGCAAGAACGCTGGAATGGGTTGCCATTTCCTTCTCCAGTGCATGAGAGTGAAAAGTGAAAGTGAAGTCACTCAGTCGTGTTCAACTCTTAGCAATCCCATGGACTGTAGCCCACCAGGCTCCTCTATCCATGGGATTTTTCAGGCAAGAGTACTGGAGTGGGGGACCATTGCCTTCTCTGGCTAAGCACTGAATATCCTGCAAATTGCTTTCTTCTGAAAAATAACCATCTGTGTGTTCTGCCACTGAGCCGTGACTACTGGAACCTCCTTTTCCACTATCAGTCCAGATTTCCAGCTGAAGGCCCATCCAGTCCTATCTCAGTCTTTCTAGACCTTCATGGGTAGAATATACAACTCAGGCCTAGGCCAATGAAAGGCCCCAGCCCTCTTCATGGAGTCACTGTTTCTGGGGTAAGAGCACGTGACCCAAGGCTCACAAGTCAGAGAAGTTTTCTGGGAAGGCTAAAAATAAAAACTAACTCTTTTCTGCCAGACTCAAAGCTAGCAGGAGGGGCCCCTGCAAAGTGGAAGTAGGCATCTTGGAACCATAAGAAACACATCTAAGAATGAGTTCTCCAAAGAGAAAGCTGGGCCAAGACATGGAGAATAAGAAATCACATCTGTGGTGACTTGAGTCCTTACAACTAGCTGCACCTAAAGTAAGACTTACTGTTAGTGGGTGGGCTTCCCAGCTGGCCAGAGAAGGCAATGGCACCCCACTCCAGTACTCTTGCCCAGAAAATCCCATGGATGGAGGAGCCTGAAAGGCTGCAGTCCTTGGGGTTACTGAGGGTCAGACAAGACTGAACAACTTCCCTTTCACTTTTCACTTTCCTGCATTGGAGAAGGAAATGGCAACCCACGCCGGTGTTCTTGCCTGGAGAATCCCAGAGACAGGGAGGCCTGGTGAGCTGCCGTCTATGGGGTCACACAGAATCGGACATGACTGAAGCGACTTAGCAGCAGCAGCAGCAGTTCCCAGATGGCACTAGAGGTAAAGAAGCCGCCTGCCAGTGCAGGAGACCTAAGAGACACAGATTTGATCCAGGGTCAGGAAGATCCTCTGGAAGAGGGCATGGCAACCCACTTCAGTATTCTTGCCTGGGAAATCCCATGGACAGAGGAGCCTGGAGGGCTATAGTCCTTGGGGTTGCAAAGAGCTGGACACGACTGAAGTGACTTAGCATGCACACACCCTTAATGGGTAAGGTATAGAAGCCAAGAGGGTTTCATTCATTTCTTCTTCTTCTTCTTTTTTTTTTTTTTTTTTTT
>SJYV01008537.1:3130423-3180121 GCA_006410875.1 Neotragus pygmaeus | reverse complement strand
ACTAGACTAAGTATATATATATATATATATATATATATATAGCACATTTATCTGAGAGTGTAATTTAACTGGATATCCTGTATTTCATCTAACCACCCTGTGACTTAATCTCACCCTGCCTCGCTTTTCTGAAGGTCCAAAACTTGCCAGACTGCTTGGGCTTTAGGAGCTACTGATTGGTGGCAGGAGGAGAGAAGCCGCCAAGGAACATACAGAAAAACTGCATGAAATATTTCCTCATACTATTCCAGGAGGCATCCTGGGCTAGTAATCAGACCAAATTTCTCTTTGTCCTTCAACTGCTCAGCATGAAATAGAGGAGAGACGATAGGCGCCAATTTTGCTGGTCGATCTGTCAGTTAAGGAGGGCATCCTTCTAAACCCCGCGGCCCCTAGCCTCCTCACCTCAGTCTCCCACCACCACCCCGCTTCTTTCATCCTCACCCCTGCCGCACCCAACCACGTGTTCCTCGGCTCCCTGAAACACACCACCCACCTGTGGCTTCATTCAGGCTTCGGCACCTTCCCAGATGCTTTTCTCATCCCAGCCTGGTGAAACCCTACTGACCTTTTAAGTCAGCTGCTGGAGCACCTCAACCTACACAGCTCCCCATCCCCCCGCCTTGCCTCGTTTTCTTCACATCAGCAATACACCTGACATAGCATGCTGTTGTTTTTGTTTTCTTGTTTGTTGCCTGTTTCCCAGCCTCCTCACTTCCCCCACAAAAATGGAAGCTCCATAAGGTCAAGGGCTCTGTTGGCCTCAATGACCATGTCTCCAGTGCCTAGAAGAGAGGCTGATGCTGGACTTCTCCGATGGTCCAGCGGTTAAGAATCGGCCTGCCAATGCAGAGGACACAAGTTCAATCCCTGGTCCAGGAAGATCCCACATGCCGAGGGGCAACCAAACCCATGTGCCACAACTACTGAAGCCCTAGTTCACATCCTAGAGCTGGTGCTACTCAACAAGAGAAGCTGCTGCAATGAGAAGCTTGCATACTGCAACTAGAGAGTAGCCCCCGCTCACCACAACTGGGGGAGGCCTGCATAAAGACCCAGCATGGCCAAAAATTAAAAGAAAAAAGAGAGTACCCAGTGGTTATACACAGCTGGAGTGTGAACGGATGGCAAGACACCTCCGCCTGGAAGCTTCTCTTCACCACCCTCAGAAAAAATCAATGACTATCTCCTCTGCAATTCCACAGGCCACTAGTCTTCTTCATCTAGGCCTCCATTCAAAATAGTTGCTGAGTACCAACCATATACAAAGAATTCATAGCACATTGCATAACTTGGTCATATGCTTATCTTGTTGGGGCTGTTGTTCAGTTGCTAAGTCATGTCTGACTCTTGGAGACTCCATGGACTGTAGCACGCCGAGCTTCCCTGTCTTTCACTATCTCCCGGAGTTTGCTCCAATTCATGTCCATTAAGTCAGTGATGCTATCTAACCATCTCATCCTCTGTGCTTACCTATCTCCACTCTAATGAATAACATTCTTGAAGAGAGAGAATGACTTATTCATTTAATGGTCCCAATAATTAGGACAGTGTTGGAGGTGCCATTTAAACAGGTTCATTTATTTTTTTTAATATTAATTGGAATCTAATTACTTTACAATATTGTAGTGGGTTTTGCCATACATTGACATGAATCAGCCATGGGTGTACATGTGTTCCCCATCCTGAACCCCACTCCCACCTCCCTCCCCATCCCATCCATCTGGGTCATCCCAGTGCACCAGCCCTAAGCACCCTATTTCATACATCGAACCTGGGCTGGTGATCTTAAACAGGTTCATTTAAATGAATATCTAGCGACCTGTAGAAAGGAAGAGGCTTCCCTGGTGGCTCAGTGGTAAAGAATCTGCCAGCCAGTGCAGGAGACGGGTTCCATCCCTGGGTCAGGAAGATCCCGTGGAGAAGGAAATGGCAACCCACTCCAGTATTCTTGCCAAGGAAACCCCATGGACAGAGGAGCCTGGTGGGCTACAGTCCACCACGTCTCAAAAGATTTGTACTCAACTTAATGACTAAACAACAACAACAACAAGGAAGAGAGACAGGATCTGTTTCCTTATTTTATTTATAACTGAGACAGCATATTTTAATTTCTTATATAACAGATTTTTAAAATTTAAACATCTAGTTTGGGTAAGCCTGCAGATAAAGGGGCAGTCTCACTCTTTGCAGGTAGAGGTGTGCCTCGGGGGCCCTTCCCAAGGCTGGCCTGGCTTGTTATGAGGAGAATCTGACAGCATGGTGTCCTCTGATGTCACAGCTCCTCCCTGGGAATCTGTCCTAAGGGAGGAAAGGTGCAGAGGAGGTCCGTGCCATCAGTGTTTATAATAATTCGTGGTTAGAAAAAACACGATCAGACATTCAATGTGCAACTATGCAGTCATGGAAAATCATTTGTTAGAATATTTAAGAATGTCAAAGGATTTTCAAGGTCTGGTGTTAGTTGAAAAGAATGGCAAAATTATATTCCTAATATGATTTTGATAAGGAAAAAAGAACACACACACATACTGATGAGTGGATTACACAGCCAAAATGTTACCAGTACTTAAACCTGGATGTAGTATTGATATTACGTTGCTGTTGTTCAGTTGCTAAGTCTTACGTGGTATTGATAATGGGAGAGGCTACGCTTTGTTGGGGAGTGATGAGACATAGGTATCTGGGAACTCTGATTTTACGCTCAATTTTGCTGTGAACTAAAAAATAAAGTCTATATTAAGTGTATTACTTTGATAAGAAGAAAAAATCATAACTAACTAAAAGAAAAAAGAAAAAACCTGTCTTGAGAATTAGAGATCAAACAAAGCAGGAATGAGTTATGGGAGGACATCAGAGAGAAGTCAGCCATGCTGACAAGAAGCTCCCAGAGCCTTAAAATCTGGGGTGGGCCTGCTTACTTGCTCCCCTGCCCAGCCAGCAGAGCAGACTCATATGTTCCTGAGAGAAGGGAACATGCATCCAGTTGCACACACACAGGCACACCTGAAGGCATGTTCTCTCTTCACCTTCACACGCATACCACCTCACTCACCTTCAGAAAGGAAAAACTACCCTAAAACCCTTCTCCAGATTCTGTTAGAAAATCTGAGGGAATCCTGTGCCTCCCAGAAGCCTTGATCAGGAAAGTATTCTGGGGAGTTGCAGGCTTCGTTTTTATGAGCCCAAAACACACATCTACTAAGTGCTGAGACTTTGACAGACATTTTTTCTTGGGGGCGGGGGGTTGTTTTGATGGGATTTGGAAATAATTTTTACCACTGAGAAGTTGCCTCTTTGAGAGCAATCAAGAAAGTTTCAGCTTTTGATCAAAAAAAAGTAATGATGATCGGATTCTGGAAGCCCCAGAATCAAGTAGAAGACTTCAGTTCAGTTCAGTTCAGTTTAGTTGCTCAGTCGTGTCCGACTCTTTGCAGCCCCATGAATCACAGCACACCAGGCCTCCCTGTCCATCACCATCTCCCGGAGTTGACTCAGACTCACGTCCATCAAGTCAGTGATGCCATCCAGCCATCTCATCCTCTGTCGTCCCCTTCTCCTCCTGCCCCCAATCCCTCCCAGCATCAGAGTCTTTTCNATAATACCTCTGTCTCTTATACACATCTATGGTGCTCTCTACTCTTTGCCTTTCCATCAAGGAGCTGGCAGGAAAAGCAGGGGAGTGGGTGGTGTCTGGATGAGGGAAGTAAGGTCCGGATGAAGGGAGGGGGTCGGATTTCCTCCTGGAATGAGGCAGGGCTGAAGCCTGGACAGGGGGATCCTGGGTGGATGTCAAGCTTTGAGGAATGGGGAAGGATCTCCCTGGCCTCAGTCTCCCCTGCTCTCTGCAGGGGTGGAGGCTCTGATGGGTAGGAAGGGGCCCTGTTTTTTCAGGAAGCCTCTTCCTCAAGAGCTGCACGCCTGGGGAGGGAGCCTAGGGAACTGGCTGGAAATGAGCCAGAAGAGGGGGTTCTCCCAGGTTGCTGGCTAGGGGCCCAGGTTGAGGAGAAAGGGGGATTCTGCTAGGCACCTGCCCATCCCCTCCCCAGCTTGGCACTGATGCCTCCTCAGGCTTACCTGCCCACCCCTGTCTTATTCCCTAGGACCCCTCCCCTTTTCTGAGGCTCTGGCCCTTGACCCCAAGGCATTCCTTCAAATGACCATATTCCAGACTCCCAGGTCCCTTCTTCCCAGCTGCTCCATCCAGCTGCTCCTAGCCCGGGGTAGGGGTGGGGAGCCCGCAGGCCCCTCTGGCTTCTCAGAATTCCTGCTGGGTGGTGGTGGGGACAGGGGGAGTGTGGACAGGCTTAGCACCCAGAACCAGAAAGCAGGAAAGGGTCGAGTGCACGCACACCCATCCTCTGAGCTGGGCTCTGGCCTGGGCGGCAAGGGGAGGTGGGCTCAGGCGAACAGCTGGACGGGATGCCAAGGGCAGGCGTGGCACTGGCCCTGGGGTTGGTTGAAAGCCTGAGACGAGACACCTGTCGCTGTTGCGTGTCAGGCTCCACGTGAGGCCCCATGACCTCCTCATGCCCTGCTGCCCTCAGTTCCGGGCTCGTCCTTCTGCACCTGGACTCTCACAGGTTTGCGTCTAGCACCCCGCCCACTCCCCCGGGGCCCCCACACTGAGGCCTCTGTACCTTTTCAGGCGAGATACCTACTCTTAGCAACAAGAGAGGGGTGAGGATGTTCTTGAGGAAGAACTGCGCCGAGTAGGAAGCGGTAGTTAGCACTGTGGGTCAGAGAGGATGCTGCAGAATCTATGAGAACAACTCTGGCCTGGTCCCTCCCCTGTCAGCCCCTCTGAGCTCAGGACACCTGCAGGCCCATCCTGTCCAAACCATCCTGGGGCCAGGGGCCAAGGTGGCTGCAAAGAAAGGCCTAGACTTCGCTTCCCATCCCCCTCCACACTGGTTACCCTTGGGCCTGTGTCGGCCCCCCAGATCTCCTTCCCCTTGCCAGGGCCCCAGCTCGCTGCCCATCTCCTGGGAGGAATGAGGGCGTTGCCATGGTGACTGGCTGTAGCTGACCAGCTGGGAGGGGGCTGGCAGTCCCTGTGAGGGGGAGGGGGAGGGGGTACTTGTTGGAGCTCAGGGGTTGTGTAAGTCCCTAAATCTGAAGGGAGACAGGCTCATGCACAGGATTCTGGGAAGAGGCTGAATGATGGGAATGGCCAGCCTGCTGGTGTCCCTTTCTCGGGTTTTTTCTTGAGAACCCAAGCTCTGCCCCAGACCCTCTTCCTCCCTTCCAAATGACTGACTGTTGACCGCTTTCCTCTCTGCTCCACTTGCAGATCCCTGGTTTGCCGGTTATTCATCCTTTCTCAGCTCTCCTTCCCTCTCCTCTCCCTGACACCACCCCCATAGAGTCCAGTGGTTAAGGATCTGGGTCTAGAGACAGACTCCCAGGTTTGGATCCCAGATCTCCCACTTAACTGTAGGGCAAGAATCTAAACCATTTAAGCCTCAGTTTCCTTAGCTATAAAATGGGCTACAAGCATATTTTATTGGGTCTAATGCATCACTGACTGTAAGATACACCATTATTTGTTTCATGTGCCAGCAAAAAAAAAACAAAACGCTACCAGATTACAATTATGATATCATCAATCTTAGGCACCACCTGAGTTCAGAATGTTAAAATGTCAAAATGTGCATGTGTTAGACTTGATGAAATATGTTAACAGTACCGCCTACCTCACAGGCTAATGTGAGGTTTACATGAGGGCTCTATAAATGCTGTCTCATAATACCTTGTCTAGCCTGGGTCCCAAAGCCACTCCCAACCACAGCTCCCTCTTCTGATCTTGAGGCTCCCCCTGGGTTTCTCATCCCCCAACCTCCCTCCTCCTTACTCCCCTCACCCGATCTTGCCCACAGAGATCCTGATCAAGGTGCAGGTGTATGTGAGCGGGGAGCTGGTGCCCTTGGCCCGGGCCTCAGTGGATGTGTTTGGAAACCGGATGCTGCTGGCTGCCGGCACCACGGACTCAGAGGGCGTGGCCACACTGCCCCTCAGCTACCGCCTGGGCACCTGGGTGCTGGTTACTGCTGCCCGCCCTGGCTTCCTCACCAACTCTGTGCCCTGGCGTGTTGACAAGCTGCCCTGTGAGTGCAGGGGCAGCTGGAGTGGGGGGGGGTGGGGAGCAGCTGACCCCATCAGCCCCTTCCCAAAATAGCTCTTGGGGGCGGAGGGGCAGGCTTTCTAGCAGTTGCTGCCTGGGCTGGGGTATGCAGAGGGGCTGAGAGAGGATGAAGTCACTGGGATTCAGATGGTGGGAGTGCCCGGCCTGGGGGAGGGGGGCTTTCTCTGAAGCTGACAGGCCACCCCTCCTGCAGTGTATGCGTCAGTCAGCCTCTACCTGCTCCCTGAGCGGCCGGCCACCCTCATCCTCTATGAGGACCTGGTGCACATCCTCCTGGGCTCTCCTGGTAAGACTCTCCCTTCTCCAGTCCCCTCCCCTCCACCCACTTCAGCCTCCCTCCCCTCTCCCTGACCTGGGTATAGAGTGCTTCCCTCTGCCACAGTTTGGCTGGGTGCCCTTGGCCCTTGCACTTAACGTCTCTGAGCCTCAGTTAGTTCCTCAGTAAGATGCGAATATTGATAGGATCTATGTTGTCAAATTGAGCTAAGGATTAAATGGCATCAGGCAGGTGAAAAACAGCACAGAAGGTGGTCAATTAATACCTGCTGTTTGGGGGGCTTCTTGTGGTTTCTGTTCTCCCTCTTCTCCTGCCATTAGAATTCCCACTTCTTGCCACCTTGTCTTCAGTGGATCTACAGGCACTTCTTGTGCACCTACTGGGTGCCTATGTTCAATATGAGGGTCAATCCACAGACACAGAACACCTATCAAGTGCAAGGCCTGGAGCAATCCCGCAATGGACCTTGTCCACCCCTAGACTTTCGGTCTCACCCAGTTGATACTTGCTGCAGCCCCAGTGCTGTGCCAGGTACTGTGTGCTGGGGGATAATGGTGAGGAAGAGCTAACTGGCACCTCGCCTTGTGGAGTTCACTGACAAACAGAAAGACAGAACATTGCAAACCCTGAAATAACTACAGAGTAGGCAGGGCTGTGGAGTGGAGGGCAGCTGTGTTCACTACTGAGAGGACCGTCACGTGGGACAACAGCAGGGTGAGAGGACCTGGAGAAGAGAGCAGTGGGACAAGTGGGCTCATGAAGAGGGAGCAAAGGCACCTTCACTGGAGCGGAATTGAGATTTAGGGGCAAGGACTTCCCTGGTGGTCTAGTGCTTGAGAATCTACCTTCCAATGCAGGGAATGTGGGTTCAGTCCCTGGTCTGGGAACTAAGATTCCACATGCCATGAGGCAACTAAGCCCACGTGCTCTAGAGCCTGCATACTGCAACTAGAGAAAGTCCACACACTGAAATGGAGAACCCGTGGGCCACAGCAAGACCCAGCACAGCAGCCCCCTGCTCCCCCCAAAAATAGATGCAGGGGCTGAAAGGGGCTGTAAGGGTGTTCTGGTCTGGCTGTACAGGACGGGTGCCTGGTGTAGACTGGTTGATGCAGCCAGGCAGAGGGGAGCTTCCATCTGGCTAGTACTGGGGAGCCAGTGTAGGTTCTGAACGGGGTGCCTCCCCTCCCCAATTTATATTCTTAGCTTGAATCCTTGTCTCCACATTACTCTTGTTTGCCCATCTCCTTCTCTCTGATCCTGAACCAGAGGCTTCTAAAATGTCTTTGGAGGTTTCTAAAATGCCAGAGGAACCCTTTATTGCTCCCGAGCTGAAAGCCCTCCCACGGCTCCCACTGCTTTCAGTAGAAAACCTAGACTCTTTCACAAAGCTGGCAGCGCCCTCCATGAGCCTGTGCTGGCTGCCTTGCTTGCCTCCCACTCCAGTCACCTGTCTTCCCCCAACCAGCCAGTCGCCTCATGCCCCAGGCCTTCTTCCTGTCAGTCCTCTGAGAAGTCCCTTCCCACTTTCTTTCCTGCCTGAGTCTTACTCACCCTGCAGGGCTCCACAGACTATTCCCAAGATGGCAGGGCAAGCTCCCCTTGCACCCTGCTATTTCAAGAGGGAGGCAGGATGTAATGGTGAGTGAGGGGAGGGGCCCTGTACCCGATTGCCTGGGCTTCGATCAGGCTCCAGTGACCTTGGGGAAGTTACTGAACCTTTCCTGCTTCTAATTCTGCATCTTTAAAATGGAGCTGATAATAAAGGCACCTACCTCAGGGGTTTTTGCGCTAATTACAGGGGTTAATGTAAGTAACCTGCTTAGAACAGTGCCCAGCATATCTTAAAGCTTAGTAAATGTTAGCTATTACCATATTATATTGGAATATTATTTATACATTCCCTCTGCTTCAAGAGAGACAGACAGACACACATCCAAAACCTAAGTTGTTAAATGCAGGAGCCACATGTAGCTATTTAAATTTGAATAATTAAAAATTCATTAAACTTCTTAGAGTTAAAAATAAATGCGGTTCCCCAGTCCCACTAGCTACATGTCAAGTGCTTAACAGCCCTGTGTGTCTAGTAGTTACTGGAGCAGATTTCAGGGCCCTACCCCTTCAAAGTTACCATTCGAAGCCTGCCCAGTTCTCTCCCCAAGTTACCACCCTCCCTGGCCTTCCCCCGTGTTCTCACCCATTGGCTCCCCTTCTCCTTACATCAGTGGTTCGCAACCTTTCTGGCACCAGGGACTGGTTTTGTAGAAGTCAGCTTTTCCACAGACCAGGCTTGGGGGTGATTTCAGGATAATTCAAGCACATTACCTTTATTGTGCACTTTCTTCCTAATCTAACACCACTGCTGATCTGACAGGAGGTACTGTCCGTGGCCCGGAGGTTGGGGACCCCTGCCTCAGATACTTGCTTTCTGTTCTGGTCTCTGGGGCAGCCTGTGCCTGGCCAGGCCACTGCAGCCCTTCTCCCCATTCCAGGTGCCCGCTCCCAGCCCTGGGTGCAGTTCCAGCGCCGGGCTGCCCGCCTGCCCGTCACTTCTACCTACAGCCAGCTCTGGGCTTCGCTCACACCTGCCAGCACCCAGCAGGAAATGCGGGCTTTCCCTGCCTTCCTGGGCACAGAGGCCTCCAGCTCAGGTATGCTGGGTGCCACCCACGGAGGGGATTCTGCCCCCCACTGCCGCGTCCTGCCACCACCAGGACTTAGCCCTCAGTCCTTGTGTCCCCTTCCTGCAGGCAACGGCTCCTGGCTGGAGCTGATGCCCGTGGCCGCTGTGAGCGTGCACCTGCTGGCAGGTAACGGGACAGAGGTGCCGCTCTCAGGCCCCATTCACCTATCCCTGCCGGTGCCCTCGGAACCTCGTGCCCTCGCCGTAGGCACCAGCATTCCAGCCTGGAGGTTCGACCCCAAGAGTGGTGAGTCCCTGGGGGGGGCGGTGCTGTGTGCAGGTGCTGGAGTTTGGGGGAAAAAACTGGGACTTAAGTTGGGGACACTGAGTTTGCTGAAAGCCCTGCCTCTCCCAGGGCTGTGGGTACGCAACGGCACAGGTGTGATCCGAAAGGAAGGCCGGCAGCTCTACTGGACCTTCATCTCCCCTCAGCTGGGGTACTGGGCAGCCGCTATGGCCTCCCCAACGGCTGGTGAGAGTTGGGCGGGCAGCAGGGACCGGGGGTGGTGGTAGAAGGGGAGGCGGGGAGAGTGGACTCCTTCTGAATGGCAGGAGGGACGGCCACCCCTGGGAATGCTAAGCCCTCGCCTGGCACAGGGCTGGTCACCATCACATCGGGCATCCAGGACATCGGCACCTACCACACTATCTTCCTGCTCACCATCCTGGCCGCCCTGGCCCTGCTTGTGCTCGTTCTGCTGTGTCTGCTTGTCTACTACTGTCGGTGAGTACCTCCTATCCCCTCCCACGGCCTCCTGATGCCCAAGCCCCCTCATTCCAGCCATGGCCTGAGGCCTGCTCCATGCCTGGTCTTAAGCCAGGTGCTGGGGCCCCAGAGATGCATAAACCACCACTGGGATTCTTAAGGCGCTGCCAGGAAGGCTCTGCGTATGCATACGTAAAGACGGAAAGAATGGTGACTTCAGAGAAGTCGGGGAGAGGAGGCAGGAGCTGCAGGCCAGGCCCCTCCAGAGACCATCCGCAGCTGCTTCTACCACCCCAGCCCCCACTTCCAGGGGACCTGAGGCCACACATGCCCCTGGTTGGCCTAGGTTCCTCCCCGGCTTTCACTGCACCTACCATGAACCACGGAGTGCGGTTTACCCCGAGGTGGGACCCAGATAGATACTGCTACCTGCTGGACCTCCCACAGACATTCCAACTCTGTCCACAGACCTCTCCCAGGACCCACCTGGGCTCCCCATCCTCTCTCCTGAGTCCCAGGCATTGTTAGGACCCCTCCAACTATACCCAAACCCATCTTCCAACTTCAGGGTCAGGGACCCCCACCCTTTCCTGACACCCTGATCTGCCCCCGTGTCTCCAGGAGGCGCTGCCTGAAGCCGAGGCAACAGCATCGCAAGCTGCAGCTCTCCGGCCCCTCTGACGGTAACAAACGAGACCAGGCCACCTCGATGTCCCAGCTCCACCTCATCTGTGGGGGACCCCTGGAGCCCGCGCCGTCGGGGGACCCCGAGGCTCCACCTCCAGGGCCCCTCCACTCCGCCTTCTCCAGCTCCCGGGACTTGACCGCCTCCCGGGACGACTTCTTCCGTGCCAAGCCGCGCTCCGCCAGCCGCCCGGCTGCCGAGCCTACGGGTGCCCGCGGGGGCGAGGGCGCCGGGCTCAAGGGCGCCCGTTCCGTCGAGGGTCCCGCCGGGCTGGAGCCAGGCCTGGAGGAGTACCGGCGGGGGGGCCCGGGGACCCCGGCCTTTCTGCAAGAGCCGCCCTCGCCACCGCCGCCCTTCGAGCACTACCTGGGCCACAAGGGGGCGGCCGAGAGCAAAACCCCCGACTTCCTGCTGTCGCAGTCGGTGGACCAGCTGGCGCGGCCGCCGTCGCTCAGCCAGGCTGGGCAGCTTATCTTCTGCGGCTCCATCGACCACCTTAAGGACAGCGTCTACCGCAANCATAGCCTTGACTAGATGGACCTTAGTCGGCAAAGTAATGTTTCTGCTTTTGAATATACTGTCTGGGTTGGTCATAACTTTCCTTCCAAGGAGTAAGCATCTTTTAATTTCATGGCTGCAGTCACCATATGCAGTGATTTTGGAGCCCCCCAAAAATAAAGTCTGACACTGTTTCCACTGTTTCCCCATCTATTTCCCATGAAGTGATGGGACCGGATGCCATGATCTTCGTTTTCTGAATGTCGAGCTTTAAGCCAACTTTTTCACTCTCCTCTTTTACTTTCATCTAGAGGCTTTTTAGGTCCTCTTCACTTTCTGCCATAAGGCTGGTGTCATCTGCATATCTGAGGTTATTGATATTTCTCCCGGCAATCTTGATTCCAGCTTGTGTTTCTTCTAGTCCAGCATTTCGCATGATGTACTCTGCATAGAAGTTAAATAAGCAGGGTGACAATATACAGCCTTAATGTATTCCTTTTCCTATTTGGAACTAGTCCAGTTCTAACTGTTGCTTCCTGACCTGCATATAGGTTTCTCAAGAGGCAGGTTAAGTGGTCTGGTATTCCCATCTCTTTCAGAATTTTCCACAGTTTATTGTGATCCACACAGTCAAAGGCTTTGGCATAGTCAATAAAGCAGAAATAGATGTTTTTCTGGAACTCTCGTGCTTTTTCCATGATCTAGCAGATGTTGGCAATTTGATCTCTGGTTCCTCTGTCTTTTCTAAAACCAGCTTGAACATCAGAAGACTTATGAACAACCATTATTTTAGTGCCTTTAAGGATGCCTTCCTCCTTATCATGTATACCTGTAATCTTCTTGCTCCAGATCATGGGGACTGAAACCCCCCAGGGTCAGTTTCCCAGTGGAAATTATTAACAGCCTCCTGATTCCGTCATTCACACTGTCATTGGGAAACACTTAGAGATGTCATTAAAGGCACTTGGTTCTATAAGAAAGGACAGTGAGAGCTGATTATTCTGGGAAGCAGAGAAGGCATATCCGATAAGTGTTCTCAGAAGGATGAGAGAAAATGAGGCATTGAGATAGTACAAAAAGCGAGCGTAGACAGTAGGTGGACCTCTTGAGAGGTAGTTGTAGACAGAGTTGTTATGTTGTCATCCTAATTAAAGAATGGTGATGAGCTCAGGATGGAAAGACTGAGAATATATGTGATGGGTCACTAGCTGGCTGTGTGCCCATGTATGTTTCCTCTGTCCTTTGTAGAGCTCAGTTTACTGTCTATAAAATCAGGGTTTTATGCTGGAGGCAATTGGTTCCTAAATCCAACTTAGCATCAGCTTTTCAAAAATAAAGATTCCAAGATCAGAACGCAAACCTTCTAAATAAGAATTTCTGGGGGTTGAAGTCCTAGGATCTGTATGTTTTTTAAGATCCCCAGGTGTATTAACTTGGACACAGTCAGTCAACAGAAAACGAGTTTGGGCACTGCTGGTTTATATGTATCACTGGCCTTTTCCACTTCTATCATCTCTTAATTCAAAAGAATCAAAGGGATGCCCAAAGGACCAAAGTGTGTAGAGATGTGATCATCGAAACCTTTATGGATTTTAAGTGAGGAAATACTGAATATGGCCTGAGGTGATAGACAAGGTAGATATTGTGAGTGCACCATTACAAAGCTTAGATCTAGGCTTCACAGAAAATAAATCCATAGGAGTACAGCAGACTAGAATGTTGCCTTTTCTGTAATATTTACAACACACTCAAGTCTTTCTTTCGGTTGGTGAAAAATACCTACTTGCACTGGAACTTTGTTTTGTGCATTTAAAAATACAATCATCAGAATTTCAAAATTACCCAGCTATGTTAATGTCAAATACATGAGAAAAAGGGATTACCTGAAATTAACATAAAAATACAAAACTTCAGTCCATAATCAACACCTCTGAACAAAGTTATTCAGATTAGTCATTCTCATTCAAGATGATATCACAATAAGGATTCTGAAAGAGCCTCTGAATGTCACCCTGAATAATTCTATTCAAGGAGGAATTTTGCATGAATATAGACGTTGCCACCATAAGCAACTGCAAACTGAGAATTAACTTAATGGTATTAAATGCAGCACAAATCTTCAAGAAAGACTTGATCGGTCCCAGGGATTACGTGCTATGGAGACAGTGAGGAGACTGACGGTGATCTTGCCATAGTCTGCCAGGTTCCTTTGTCCATGGGACTCTCCAGGCAAGAATACTGGAGGGGGTTGCCATGCCCTCCTCCAGGGGATCTTCCCAACCCAGGGATCAAACCCATGTCTCTTTACATCTCCTGCACTGGCAGGCAGGTTCTTAAGCACTAGCACCACCTGGGAAGCACATCTTGCCTGAGGGGCCTCATCCTGGCCATGTTTAGTCACTGCATATTCCAGCTCATTTCCCTTAAAACTTTGGTGGCAGAGAACTAAACATGTTTTTTGCAGTTTGTCCTCAAAAGGGAAACAAAGTTAACTCTCCTTCAGAAACCACTACACTGTAGAGGTGATATGCTCTACTGAAAAAAACAAACAAACAAACTTAAGGTTGATATAACTGACCACATCCCAAGCAAGGACATAGGCTGAAACTATTTTCATGCTTTCAGGATTGAAAACATCATTTTGGATCTTTGGAATAGCTCTTCTGGCTGGGTTTCTTGTGTGTAAATGAGACTCACTTATATTAAATCTCTGTCATGCTTGTCCACTCTGTGCAACAAGATAAATATGGAATGCTCAAATGTATCTACCCTTGGATGTAAGGGAAGTCATCCTTGGAAAAAAGGAATACTGGACAATTGAATTGGTGTTTTTATTGTCTAACTTGATGGCTGTATTCAGATATTAATTAATTCATAATATAATTCATAATTATTCATAATATTTCTTGGTCACCTCCAATCTTCTTTTAGGTTACCAACCTTACATTGTATAAGAGTATAATAGAAATAGACAAGTAAACAAATAAGGTGACTTTAAATAGCTATAACTTCTGTAAAGAAAATGAATAGAAGACAATGAAGATGGTGGCTGGGAAAGGACCACTTTAGAGAGATAGTAAAAAAAAAAAAAACCTCTCTCTAAAGATACTGAAAAACCCTCTGGAAATCAATGTTTCCATTGATTTGAAACATCAAAATTGTTGAAAAATACCCAGAATACACTGATGCCCACCCTTATATACAAACTATATGGTCTCACCAAAAAACAACCAAAACTGGTTAAATCAGGACTTTGACAGAAATATAGAAAATATTCATTTGGAGACTAGTTGAAAACTAATCAATAAATATGCTTACTGAGTCATCTCTAGAGGAGAATTGGAAAAGGTCAGTCTTCATTCCAATCCCAAAGAAGGGCAATGCCAAAGAATGTTCAAACTACCACACAATTGCACTCATCTCACATCTGAGCTAAGTAATGTTCAATATCCTCCAAGCCAGGCTTTAACAGAATGTGAACGGTGAACTTCCAGATGTTTAAGCTGGATTTAGAAAAGGCAGAGGAACAAGAGATCAAATTGCCAACATCCGCTAGATCATAGAAAAAGCAAGAGAATTCCAAAAAAAAAACACCTACTTCTGCTTTATGCCAAAGCCTTTGACTGTGTAGATCACAACAAACTGTGGACAGTTCTTTAAGAGATGTGAATAACAGACCACCTGACCTATCTTCTGAGAAATCTGTATGCAGGTTAGGAAGTAACAGTTAGAACTGGATATGGATCAACAGACTTGTCCCAAATTGGGAAAGGAGTACATCAAGGCTGTATATTGTCATCCTGCTTATTTAACTTATATGCAGAGTATATCATGCGAAATGCTGGGCTGGATGAAGCACAAGCTGGCATCAAGATTGCTGGGAGAAATAGCAATACCCTCAGACATGCAGATGGCACCACCCTTATGGCAGAAAGTGAAGAGGAACTGCAGAGCCTCTTGATGAAAGTCAAAGAGGAGAGTGAAAAATCTGGCTTAAAACTCAACATTAAAAAAATGAAGGTCTTGGCATCCAGTCCCATTATTTCATGGCAAATAGGTGTGAAAACAATAGAAACAGTGAGATACTTTATTTTCTTGGGCTCCAAAATCACTGCAGATGGTGACTGTAGCTATGAAATGAAAAGGCACTTGCTCCTTGGACGAAAAGCTATGACCAACCTGCTGCTGCTAAGTCGCTTCAGTCGTGTCCGACTCTGTGCAACCCCAGAGACAGCAGCCCACTGGGCTCTCCCATCCCTGGGATTCTCCAGACAAGAACACTGGAGTGGGTTGCCATTTCCTTCTCCAGTGCATGAAAGTGAAAAGTGAAAGTGAAGTCACTCAGTCTTGTTTGACCCTCAGTGACCCCATGGACTGCAGCCCACCAGGCTCCTCCGTCCATGGGATTTTCCAGGCAAGAGTACTGGAGTGGGTTGCCATTGCCTTCTCTGACAACCAACCTAGACAGTATATTAAAAAGCAAAGACATTACTTTGCCAACAAAGGTCCATCTAGTCAAAGCTATGGTTTTTCCAGTAGTCATGTAGGGATGTGAAAGTTGGACTATTAAAAAAGCTGAGTGCCAAAGAAGTAATGCTTTTGAACTATGGTGTTAGAGAAGACTCTTGAGAGTCCCTTGGATTGGAAGGATATCAAACCAATCAATCCTAAAGGAAATTGGCCCTGAATATTCATTGGAAGGACTGATGCTGAAGCTGAAACTCCAATAATTTGGCCACCTGATGTGAAGAACTGACTCATTTGAAAAGACCCTGATGCTGGGAAAGATTGAAGGCAGGAGGAGAAGGGGGTGACAGAGGATGAGATGTTTGGATGGCATCACCGACTCGATGGACATGAGTTTGAGTAAACTTCAGGAGTTGGTGATGGACAGGGAAGCCTGGCATGGGGCAGCCCATAGGGTCGCAAAGAGTCAGATACAGCTGAACAACTGAACTGAGTCATCTAACTAGATACCATATGGAAGATGCAATCAAAACAAAAATGTAAAATACTGTTGGTTAGCTCTGCCTTTGAGGAATTTTCCATATCTTAGGAAGCATGTAGTCTATTGCTCAGAACATTTCAATACCAAATAGGCTATTCAGACAACAAAAACACTGTCATAGCTTTGTGGATAGTCCTTTATATTTCACAGTGTAACACTCAGCACAATCCTACGAGGTGGGTAGTATATTTCCACTATACACAGAAGAAAAATGAGGTTTAGAGGGGTTATACACCTCATCCAAGACCACACAGCTAGTAAGTAGCAGTATCTAGATGTGGACTTTAACTTTTCTGACTTAAACTATGAAGCTTAAATCATCCATATTGTATTTAGGAAAAGAAGTATGGCACGCTTATCTCTCAGTCACATTTTGCTTAAGGTATAAGAATAAGACTATAGAATAGACCTATTATCTTGGGGTAAATTTTATTGATCTGGAAGAGGGTAGTAATCTTAACACTTTACAGGAGTGAAGCTCATTATATTACTGTAAGGATTTCATGTAATGTATAGCATCTTATTCTCACAATCACTTAGGTTCTTCAAGGGTCAATTTAAGCCTTTCTTCCAGAGTATTCTAAGCCATCACAACTTCCAGTGACAAGTGGTGTCCAATTCTGAACTGAGATTGTTCTACTCTGACCTCATTTACTTGATAAAGTCTTGTGTTGTTCTCAACAGTATCTGTCCATGGTACATCTCCTCAACTGGATTTTATGCAACACGTGGGCATCACGGTGCCTCCCACCTGGATGCAAAGCAGGTGATAAAGTAGAATCTCCATTTTATAGATCAGAAAACAGAAGCCAACAGACATAACATGGCTTCCTTGGTGCCCAAATAGGCAAAACCATCACTAGAAGAACATCTCCAGAAAGCCAGCCTCTATTCACTTCTCAAAATGTCCTATCCCCTTTTTTTCAACCCAACCCCTAAACCCACCCTCAGGCATGCTTGGCATTGAGAATTACCAAAGATGTAAAGCCCAAATTAGGAATCAGATGATCTAGGCTGGAGATCTGACTCTGTAGTAAGTAATTCAGGGAACTTGTTTTGTTCAATCAATATGTATTCATCCAGCACCTCCTACATGTGCTCATGAGCACACACACATATACACACATTGCATTAAGCTCCTTAGGAAAAACAAATGTGAATTATTAAACACATTCTATGAACCTGGCACTGTGCTAAGCATTTTATATACATTCCATTCATCTCCTTCCTGCTCTCAAATGCCTATGGTTTATGCCCAAATGCCAGCTGGGCACCTGGCCCCTTCCCGAGCACCGCAACCAACCTCACCACTGTTGCGTGTTCCACTTTTGGGTCCCACCCTGTGGTCCCCTCTTCCTCACAGGCACATGGTGTAATGGCCTGCCTCTCCTCTTTCCTCATGCTCATATGTGTATGGAGAAGCAGTCAGTCCCTCCTCCCTTCCATTCACCTGCTCTCAGGCAGCAAGACACCCATAACAAAGCCCCACTAGGGAGCCTGGATAGGCAAGACCCAGTCAGCTGGGCTTTCCAATCTTCCTCAAATAAGGTTGGCTGTGAGACTCACTGGTGGCCCAGACTCTGAGCAAGACTCTCTGATCTCTCCAGGGGAAGGACTTTTCACAGGCCCAACCAGGTGCAAAGTGGCAACAAGTCAATGGGGTAAACCCCATAGAGGCCACCTCCCTGCTTTGCCACACAAAGTAAATGGTTTCCTATGCTTAGGGAACCTGGGCAAAGGAAGATGAAAATAAATCCAAAGATGAAAATAAATCCAAACAAAACAAATAAAAACTCTTCCTGTTCAGACTCTCAAAGACCCTCACGGAAGCCCTGAGATTTTCATATCAAAGAATTTTACCCTCTTAAAGCCACTGAGATTTAGTGGGCACTTAAAGGCAAGACTGCTGCTAATTGCCTACTGAATGTAAAAAGGGACTAAAAGAACTCCAGATAATTCCCTTCAATTTGACCCAGCAAGAGCTTTGCAACTATACAAATGACCTCACTACTGCTTCCCCTGGATTAGTTGAGTATTTCTATGGCCAGGTATGGAAGGACAGGAAGTATGTGTTAGTCTCTCAGTCATGTTCAACTCTTTACAACCCCATAGACTGTAGCCTGCCAGGCTCCTCTGTCCATGGGATTCTCCAGGCATGGAGTGGGTTGCCATGCCCTCCTCCACAGGATCTTCCTGATAAGCTGATGTTAAGTCACTTAAGAGGTTACACCCGTCTCAAATGGAGGTGAGCAAGGGTCACGGAAAGAACCTGGGATTGGAATTGGTTCCAGTCCTCCCTGCTGCTGTTTATTAGCCATGTGACCTGGGACCTTCATTTTCGGTGGAGATTTTGGGTGGTGGAATGTCTGAGATAAGTATAAGGGAGAAAAGGGACATTCAGAGGAATAATGGTATGACATTTGTGGAGACCTGAACACTAAAAAATAATAGTCTCCGTCTTCTTTTGCAGACAAGCCTAACATAGGTGTCTTATGTTAACAACAAAACATTCTTCTCTATAAGATATAACCTATTATGCTCTGTAGAACTTGCCCAAATCAAAGAGAAAATCTTTTCTCTCTGTACTTATACCTGTATAAGAGAAGACAGATAATCTTGCTACAGAAGGGTCACAGAAACTATCTGGCATAACACCTTCATATCAGAGATCAGAAAACTGAGACTCAGAAAAGAAGTAATTTGTTTTTTGTCAAACAGAAATTTGGTAGGAGAAGGATCCAAATCAGTTTATTCAACATAACAAAAAAGTGGCCCATGAAGAGGTGAAGTGTAATCAATACCACAGTGATAAGACCTACAATCTGTGTATCTCTTCCTACATTCCCAACATGCACTGACTCATTAATTATCACAATGGGGTCATGAGATATGTTCTAATATTGTTCCCCATATAACAGATCAAGATAGTGGAATGGAAGGACATGGAGCTCACCCCCTCCCGTTACCTACATGCAGAACAGTTCTCACAGAATACCTGCCATATAACAGATTACCCAAGCTTTTATAACAGTGGAGCCAGAATTTCAACCAAAGACTTCTTGGCTCCTTTGAACCAAAGCCCTGCTCTCACTCACCACACTCAACGGCCTCTCCTGCTCACACACTAAGCACCATCAAATTGCCTAACATGGAACAGCCTCTAGAGAAGAAAAAGTTACAACACAACTCTTATCTTAAAACACCTAACATTTTAATTGAGGAGAAAACAAAATACACACACACTTAATGATTCATAGCAGTCAAAGACAACATGCTCAAAGTGATGAGACGCTATTATCTAGATGTGAGAGAAAGAAGAAGAATGTGGGTCCAAGAAGTGAAAGAAGTCTTTCAGATGAGATGCTACCTGAGCAAGCCTGGAAAACAAGTCTGTCCTGGGAGCCCATGCTAGTGTGTCTTGTTTAGGTGGTATAGTGGTTTTAAAATACACCCACAATTTCTTTGATGTGTCTCCCTTCAAGAGTTAGAATTTCATTTTCCCCTTCAGTATGAGTAGGACTTAGGTGACTCACTCGTAATAAACAGAATATGGCAAAAGAGACAAGGAAGACACTACAGCTTCCTCCCTCTCTCTTGGATCAGTTCCTCTTGGGGAAGCCAGCTGCCATGCTGTAGCCACACTCAAGTAGCTCTATGGAAAGACTCACATGGCAATGAATGGAAGCCTCCTGGCAACCGAGGGATTGAGATCTCTTGGCAAGAGCTATCCTCCAGCTTGACATCAAGTCTTTAGTTGGCTGCAGCCTTGGCTGACATCTTGAGGGTGACTTCTTGAGAAATTTCAAGCCAGAAACAACCATCTAGACTGCTCCCAAATTCCTGACCCACAGAAATTGTGAGATAACAAACATTTGTTGCTTTAAGTAGCTAAATTTGGGGGCAATTGGTTATACCGCAATAAATAAGTAATCTAGATGGTAATGATGCATATGTATTGAAGGGATGTGAAAAATAAAAGAGGATGTGGATAATAAAGTAAATGGCAGACTCTGCATCTTCAAATTCTAGTTCTAATGCTTTGAGACCTAGAAAATGCAGGTTAAGCTGGAGTTAAGTACAGAAAAGACATTTATCCAAGTTAATAGCCAGAAGCCAATTTCCTGAAAGCTCAGTTAGTAAATTTACCAAGCAACTATCCAGGGTCACTATGTGCCATCAAGAGTGGTGAATACTAATTAATCTTTCTCCAGAGGGGAGTCAATTGGGCCCAGAGTAGAAATATTCCTCTCCAATGTACCCAAGGGCAGTGGAAAAAACCCAGGCTTCTCACATGCAATCTGACTTTGTAATTACAATTTCAGGTAGCAATCATTAAGCATATACCTCCACCCCTCAATTTACAGATAAGCATCTACCTGTGCACGCACACCACAGCCAGCAGAACACGATTCACGCCCAGCACTGTGTCCTTCACCTGGGTCACCCACCACAGAAACCTCTGCAGCACATGATCTTAAAAGAAATGATTACCATTTGTGGTTCTAAATAGGCCCACGTTATTTTCTACAAGTGTCAATTTTCCCCTGCAATATTACATTTTCCAACATTTAGTTTTCCAGCATTTGCCATGACTATCTGTGTAGATTAGAAAGGTTCTTAACTGTTATCTGTAATAGATTTTGCCTGCAGCAAAATTCATGCAGGCATAATAGAAGAACAAAGTGTACTCTGATGAAATTGCAACCATAATTTCCAGATGCCTGACATTTATTGCTTATTGCTATTAGAATTCAAGTGCCTATTTGTTTTGTACTTTGCTTTTATTCTTACATCACAACATATAATGGGAAAAAAAGATATTTTAAATGTTGGGTTAAGTATAACAGATCAGCACGAGGTACCAACATAATCAATACTACTTAAACATACTCCTAGGCAATTAATTTTTAAAGAATCAAATTGTTGTACCACATCAAAATTTATAATGGTACCAGAAAGGGCGTTACATTCTTTATTGTTTAATTAAAAGCAACATTTAGCACTGAGGCAGCTAACTGTTAAGACATCACAACATAAAAGGTTTTGCTTATCATTATGCTGAGAGAGGTGCAGCTGACTTTTTACATTTTCTACTATTAAATGTTAATTGTACTTAATTAGCTAGCAGGGATTTATCAAATCAGTAGAAATCAGAAGGAGAGCTGTAAGAAGCAAGCTTAATACAGACATCCTACAGTGACCAGGGCATTGCTGATACTTGATATCCAGATAACTGTCTTCTTCTGAAAGAAGACCACAAGTGGGTTTTACAGCGAACAAGTTGATAAAGTTGAGTCCAGAGAACGGCAGAGAGTAAAATACGCATAGCTTCAGGGACAGGCACAAGAAGATGCATACACAGAACAGGGAAGAGACATAGGAAATAAAGCAAGTAGAAAATCATACTGAAAGATTCAAGCTGAAAGAATAAAGAGAAAGAGAGAGGGGAGAAGAAAGAACACTTACCAGCCTCTGGGTTCCTACCCAGAGGACTACAGATTCAGGATAGGTGGGTGAAGCTGTTAAAACGCAGTTCAGGATATTTGCCCAATGCTGAGGCACTGCCCAAATGCTCAGACAGTGTTTAGGCTCTTAAGAGAAAAATGGTGGGTGGAATGAGAGTATCTTGCCGACTATCAAGTTCATGGACCACTTGGGCTGATCCATGGAATGTTAAAGGGGCCTGGAGGGCTTCCCTGACGGCTCAGCAGTAAAGAATCTGCCTGTAGTGCAGGAGACACAGGTTTGATCCTTGGGTTGAGAAGATCCCCTGGAGTAGGAGATGGCAGCCCATTCTGTCTCCAGTCTTGCCTGGGAAATTCCACGGACAGAGGAGCTTGGTGGGCTAAAGTCCATGGGGTTGCAAAGAGGGGACACAACTGAGTGACTGAACAACAACAAAAGTGACCTGGAAAGGACTTAGAGACAAAGTAGGCCCTATCGTAGACCCTTGTGATTAATTTTGCCCTACAAAGTCCACATGTGAAAAATCCTGTCTAATAAGTAATGTGATGCTCTGAAGGTAAATATACAACTTCCACTGGGCTTTTGCAGTACTGAAAGCAACCCAGTACATTACTACTGTTCAGATTCCAATCTCTGGTTGAGAAAAACGACGCCTTCCCTAATACTGGCAACACTGGAGACTGACTCCAAAGATGGTGAATACACCCAGGAGGCAGTGAGCACTGGCCTGTCTGTAAAGGCAGCTCCACAGGCCTGTACTTTTATGGGGATAGGACCATGGCTTCGCAAGCTACCAGTAGCTCTACCCTCTGGCTCAAGACCCTGCAAATGAGTGAATCCTCCTTGGGGTAAGCTCTATGACTATGAAAGTACCTGTCATAGCCTGTAAAGTCTGGGTTCTGAAACTGGGTGTCCAGGCAACTGCTCTCAGAAGTACATATGCTGCATACTGATTCCAGAGAAACAAGGCATTCCAACAAAATCCCCCTCCAGGAACGTATCAAGAGCAGGCCTGTGAGACAAGATAGAAAATTTACACATTATTCTACAATTAGGTAAAGTAATTACAACTACTCCAGTTTCTGTAGATGACCTCATCTTGATGACATCTTACACCTAGTCAAAACAGTCAGGGAAAGGATTTGAATATTGGTATTTCAGTCAACTGAGTCTCTTTTTGGTAAATAAATCTTGAGAATGTCTTTGCATACTCTGTGTGCACATGTATTTATATTAATACAAAATTTGCTGCTGCTGTTGTTTAGTCACTAAGTTATGTCTGACTCTTGCGACTCAATAGACTATAGCCCACCAGGCTCCTCTGTCCATGGGATTTCCCAGGCAAGAATATTGAAGTGGGCTGCCATTTCCTTCTCCAGGGGATTTTTCTGACCCAGGGGTCAAATCTGCATCTTTTGCATTGGCAGGTTGGTTCTTTACCACTGAGCCACCAGGGAAGTTCTTACATAAATTTATATCACATCATTTAGATAATCTTATCAAGAAGAAAGATCTTCATGGTATCTTAAGTTCAAGATACTATGAAATTCAGTTCACTAGGGAGGACTGGACTCAACAGGAACAATCTATAAGTGTGAATGTGCATGTGTGTGTGTTTGTGTGTGTGTGTGTTTATACCCTGGAGGTGGGTGTTCTAGGTCCAATCAAGAGAGACTTCCTGGATCTAGAATGAGTTTGAATACAAACTAAGGATCGTGGGTTCAACCTCATGGGCAGCCTCTGTTGATACAGAATCAAAGGCATTAGGATAATATAGCATTTTAGGGAAAAGATGACTAGCAGGCTTTGCAAGATAGACCAGGAGGAAACAGCAAAACTTCCTGTTCTCTGATCCAGGCACAGGTTCACACGGGGCCAGCGTAGTGGTATAGAAAGGAAACATGGGTCCAGCGAACACTGATGAGGAGCTCACAGGGTAGAGATAACAGGGCTGAGGGGAGAGAGACAGGGAGGAGAGCAGGCTGGCGTAGAGATGAACAGCTTGGTTGGGATGTGTTTTTGAAATGCTGTCCTTCAAAAGTCAACCAGATATTCATGCAAAGATCTGCTGTTGCTGTTTTCTCTAGCTATCTGAATATTTGTGATACAGATTACAATTAAAACAATGAGAATGGCACAAATTCTAAACCACCCTACCTGACATTTCCCCATAACTTAGGATATAGTAAGGGCAGGAGAATAAAGGGCGTGCATGTGTGTTAGTCGCTCACTCTTTGCGACCCCATGGACTCTAGCCCACCAGGCTCCTTTGTCCGTGGGATTCTCCAGGCAAGACTACTGGAGTGGGTTGCCATTAATAAGTATAAAGGATAGGAGAGAAAATTTGTTCACCAATCCTAACTTCCTTTTACATATCACTAGATGGTTTGACACAATAGGAGGGTAACTATTTTGAGGAAATGTTTTAGATACACTAACAAAAAGAATGCAGAAAAACAGAATCAATTCTTGTACATCCACTGGATGGTCACTTTTGAAACATATGCTTTGAAGAACAATTAGCTCGGGGCCAATGTTGTACCAGCCCCCTTAACATTGAATGTGATGTTCTTTCTCACAAACCCTTCAAAAACATTTGTAAAGCATTTTCTGTGACTGTTTAACATTCTTTTTTTTCAAATTGCAGACTGATTCAGAAGATCCCACAACTGTCATGATTTTTTATAATTTTGAAAGAGAAATAACACATAAATGTGGTTTAAAAATCCAAAAAGTACATAATGATATAAAATTAAAATGTACAAGTCTCTCTTCTTCCCCAACCTTTTGCATATCAAAGATATCTATTGTTAACAGCTTCTCATTTATCTTTCCTTAAAAAGGACATAACACCACATTCATTATTTCATTTTTAAATTTACACCAATGCAATCCCATACTTTGCTTATTTTGCTCAATTTTGCATCACTAGAGTATTTCCCTGTCTATACCTATCACTCTGACACATACTTTTAACAACTAGGTGGATGTGCCATATTTATATAGCTGAACAGGTAGTTGTTAACAATGTTCTAGTAATACACCTAATGCTCAAATGAATAACTTCATATATATATATATATATATGAATAATAAGAATATCTATAAAGTAATTTCTTAGATATGGAATTTCTAGGTCAAAGGAAATATTCATTTTTAATTTTAGTAAACTTTTCCACATCACTTTTCAAAACGATTTTCCTAATTTACATTTTCACCAGAAGTTGTAAAAGTACATATTCCCTTATATCCTTTTTTTTATTACTTTATTTTTTTTCAAGTATATTTCAATTTATTTTTTTAATTTTTTTATTTTTTTTACTTTATTTTACTTTACAATACTTAAAGCTGACATTAATGACTATATAACACAGCCACTTTGATTTGTTTCTTTAATCATGAGTATAACTAAATGTATTTTTTGTACAGAGATGGACTCTTTGTAATTCTTTCTGAATGAACTTGGGAAAACCACAAGAACATGCTATTGCAAAGCATTTTTATCAAATGCCTTTCCTAGTTTTACACTGAGAATCATTACCTAAGAGGTTTCCCACAGCTTGTAAAATTCCTAGAGTCAAGTCTCTGGTTCAGCGAGCCTCATCAAGAATTCACATTTCCAACAAACATGACCAGGGCTGAGGTTGTCTTATAAAAACAACAAGATAGAACTGATGACATTTACATCACATTCAACTTATGAAGCACAGCAGTAGGTGAAATTACCTGAAAAGTGACATATTTAGTGTCTTGAAGGAGAGATCTGATCAAAGAGAGATGATTGATGGCTTATCAGTAAGATTAATGTTAGGATGGTGATCTAAAATATAACTGAAGGAGAAAAGTGAGTACCAAGAATATCTTTTAGAGGGGTGGGATGGGAAGTGAGGTGGGAGGGAGGTTCAAGAGGGAGGAGACATATGTATACCTATGGCTGATTCATGTTGAAGTTTGAAAGAAAACAACAAAATTCTGTAAAGCAATTATCCTTCAATTAAAAAATAAATTAATTTAAAAACAGAGTATCTTCTACCGGAATTTCTAGGCACTGCCATTTTTGAAATAGTTCACTTTATATTCACAAAGTAAGATGAGAATGACTGAATGGTGGCACCAAGATGACCCCTGGAGTAGGTATAAAGAAACAGATGTGATGAATTCAGATAACCCTGGCCTTTAATTAATTGAACCCGATGTGTAAGTCTTCAACCTAGACTGTACATGAGAACCATCTGGAGAACTTTCATCTTTTTTGGCTGAGCTGGGTTTTTGCTGCAGCCCACGGGCTTTCTCTAGTTGCAGAGCATGGGCTCTACAGCTTGCAGGTTCTGTAGCTGCAGTGCACAGACTAGGCTGCTATGAGGTGTGTGGAATCTTAGTTCCCTGACCAGGGATCAAACTGAGTCCCCTGCATTGGAAGGCGGATTCTTAACCACTGAACCACAAGGAAAGTCCCCGGAGAGCTTCTTAAATCATCCAATGCCTGGATCCTACCCCAGATCCACTGAGTCTAGGCTTAAAACACTAGCATTTTTTTTTAAGTTTCCCCCAAAGATTCTAATGTGCAGCTAAATTTGAGGACCTCTTCATTAGGGTTTATATGTATTTTCAAGAGCTTCCTAAGGTCTTTGTTAATCTAGGGATCTTTCCTGAAACCTCATGATTACTAAGCCTTGCTGTGACTATCTGAAATCAGTATTTGGCATGATCTCTATTAGAAGGTCATGTATGCAGAAAAGTTAGCCACATCAGGCACAATGAAAGGCAATGACTATAAAGTTCCTGTGGGTCCCTGAAGGAATTAATTTTTTTTTTAAAAGGAAGAACCTAACTCACTCTACTAATGGAAGTATAATCTGGAGATCATTTTAGCAATTTAAATCAAGAGTCTTTAAAATGTGCGTATCTGTTGACCCAAAAAAACCCATTTCCAGAAACCAGGGATATTTACAAAGATGTAGGCATAGACTAGGATGTTAACTCTTGTATTATCTGTATCACAAAATTAGAAACAAGTCATCTAGTAAACATTAATAAACTCAATATTTTTTCAGTGGAATATTATAAATCATTTAAAATATGCCTAAAGTATGACTATCAGATTAGTCATTCATTGACTTAAAATGAATGACATGGAAAATGTTCAAATACATTTGAAGTGAAGAAGCAAATTGTAAATTTCCACATGTAGCATATCTCACTTCTTTACAAATGATGTAACTGTAGCACATTTACCAAGGGCTTTCTGAATTCTAAGTATGGTTCTAAACATTTTATAAATACTCATTCATTCATGCTTACAATCCCAGTGGTACCACTATTTTTTAGTTCACTTTAGAGATGAAATTGCTGGGACACAGAGAATTTACGAACGTACCTGAGGTCACATAGCCAAAAAGTGGCAGAGCTTCACTCTCAAATTCACATACTCTGGCCCACAGCCCATGCTTAACTGCTACACTATACTGCTGCAGACATGTTTATATGCATAAAGTATCTAGAAGGAAAAAGGAAAGTTTTACTGCCTACACTTTGCTAATAAATAATCCGTTTTTTTCTATAATGAGCATACATGACATATATTTTTTCGAAGTTTGTACATATATATATAATATATATGTATATATAGAAGCCCTATATATATACACATACATATGTGTGTGTGTGTGTGTGTGTGTGTGTGTGTGTGTGTGTATTTTTTAGGTCAATGTGGCTTAAATGGTAAAAAATCTGCCTGCAATGTGGAAGACCTAGGTTTGATCCCTGGGTCAGCACGATCCCCTGGAGAAGGAAATGGCAACCCAGTCCAGTATTCTTGCCTGGAGAATTTCATGGACAGAGGAACCTGGCGGGCTACAGTCCATGAGCTGCGAAGAGTCAGACATAACTGAGTGACTCACACTTTCACTTTCATATATTTTTAACTTTTTATTTTATATTGGAGTATAGCCACTTAGCAGTGTTGTGATAGTTTCAGGTGGAGAGCAAAGGGATGCAGCCAGACATGTACATGTATCCATTCTCCCCCAGATTCCCCTCCCATTCAGGCTGCAACATAACTCTGAGCAGAGCTCCCTGTGCTGTTCAGTAAGTGCTTGTTGGTTATCCACTTTAAATGTAGCAGTGTGTACAGGATGATCCCATCTAAATTTTTAAGGAATGGAAAAATCCATTGACCATAACAAATAAAAATTAGAGAAAAATAAAAAAGATGTACAAAGGACAGGGAGGCTGGGCATCTGCCCAGTGAGCAAAACTAAGGAGGAGAACCAGTCTCTAAAAATCTGCACAGGTCATAGCCTGACAGGTCCTAGCCTGACAGGTCCTTTCCATACCTGTTCTGCTGTACAATAGAAGGTGCAAATACGCAAAATGAGGAAGGAGGCAGCAGCCGGAAGGTGAACCGGTAAATTCAGCTGGGTAAGAGTTCTTTCAGGATAGGAGAGAATTTGAGAGGAGAGTTGAACAGGGAGAAGGAGCCAGTGAGCAGATAGTAAAAATGCATGACAGTAAACAGACTAGATAAGTGGAAGGGTTAGTTAACTGAAGATGAAAGAAAGGAGAGAGAGACAAGACCCCACTTATACAAGACCTTAAGGAAGGAAGTGTGCAAGGGAACAAGCCATCCACACCTCCCCCGTCCTCATGTGATCTGATGAGCAGCTGCAGTTCAGAAAAGGCCAAATGTTTGGAGCAGCCAACCTACCGACAAGGGGATGAGCTCATCACGGACACGTGGAATAACTTCACAGCAGCGATTTGGAGCCGAGCAGGAGCTAGACACCACCGATCTGTGATGGCGCTGTTCAGCCGGTTAGTCTACTCCAAGTGACACCAGTGGAATTAAAAGGCAGCACTCAAGCCTTTGGCATGATGCTCTGCCCACTGACCCAGTGGCCCAGGCTTCTGGCTCACTGCGGTCATTAATGTCAGTCAGCCCGCGATGCTAGGTTGTAATTCTCCCCCTTTGACCAAAGCTTCAGTGGGTAGAACTGCTTTGGAAAGTAGGACATTCATTCTGAGCTAAGGAAAACTTCTAGAATATATTTAAAGAAATGCAGCTGGCTGTGTTACTATTAGGACCATATAGTCATTCAAACTATGATAACAAATTCAAACTATTGCCTAATGAAAATACTTTGGGGATAAGTGACTGATATATAAGCAATATACAAATGTGTGCTTCTGAAGTACTTGAAGGTGTTAGAAAACAGAAATTAAAACAGATTCTATTCAATATTTTAAGGATATCACTCTGTCTTATTCCCATTTTCAGCTTCTATTTTAAGAAGGACTCTTCCCTTCTTCATAGGTTCCCCATCCGTATTACTGCCAATATAAGGTTAAATAAATATAGTTCCACTTCTCATTTTGCTTCACTTAGCAGATGCACTCAATATTTTCACATGGTCACATTTAGAATTACAGGAAAAGACCACATCCAAGTCAAAAAACAATTGTCTTTCACAATCATTCTACAACCAGAACTCTCAAATTAATGAGTTTAATAGCAGATTTTTCCTCCTTTGGACACTAACCTCTTTCTATCTTTAGATATAACTTATGATACCTGGGAAGCATGTAGAAATTATGCACAGACATGCACTCAGATTGTAAAAACCTCATTGTAGAAATAGCTATCCCTACAGTAAGTAGTCATATAACTTTTTTTGCCTCATTATTGCAGTACATAATTCACTCCTCTGCAAGTTCAAATTGCATATTACAGCACGTTAATGTTGGTCTTCCTTTATAGCAACCTATCATATGGTTAGCATTCTCATTTATAACTTAAATTACTTTTATTTCTCCAGCCATTTCACCTAACTACTTTGAATCAAATGGGAAAACCTTCATATATCCCAGGTTGCAGAAATATGCTGTCGTAAGAGCTGGCTGGAGTGCAATGTTACCCGTCTATGTGGCTGCACCCCTGTCTGAGGTCAGTGGCCCTTCTGAATCCACAAAAACCAAAGGGATCTGTGTGGGGCTTCCTGACTCCATTTAGAAGCAGCCTCGGAAGTGGGTAAAACTGAAGACCAGCTATGCCTTTAACAAAGACCATAGCCAAATATATAGAGAAGAACACAGGTGGGGTGGGGGTGGGTTGGAACCCTCCAGTGGCTTGCCCTTTACCCTAAGATGAGGATGGAAATGTTGGCCTTTCCAGGTCTGGACCCTGTCTGCCTCTCTGGTCTCCTCATGTACCCCTCTGCTTTGCTCCCCACCCCACCCTATAGAGATAATTTCACCTCTTTGAAAACAACTAATTCAATCATTAGATCCTCTCAGAAACTCTTTCCTGGTCTCCCAACTGAATCACTTTGCTCACGCATATAATCTTGGGCAGGATAATTTAGTGAAAAAATTTTTGTTACATATACACAGGTGATTTTTCTTTCTTTCTCACATTTCAAGCTTGCAGTTTGAACTTTTTGTTCTTCTTTGCCTTACCAAGTTTTGCAGAGCAGAGAGCAAAAGCCTCCTGTTTTGCCAGCAGTTTAAAACCATTGAAGAGATAATGCTAGACCTTCAGAGAAGAGACAGGTGAAAGATCCTATAAGCAGTGGAGACCTTCTCCTTGCTCCCAAATGGCCCTTCAAAGAAATGGCAAGACTTCCAAAGGATGGCTGAGGGGTGTTTCTGGAGAAGTTAAGAGTCAAATAGAGGCAAGCCTCTGACCCTTAAGGACGCTTATGCATTGGACGATGAAGATATCAGCAATGACCATGAAGGCCTGTGACCTGGAAGCCTATACTGCACTGTCCAGGTACCACCAGAGTTCCCTGGGTTTAGGGTGACCAGGAGGATGATACAATCCCAACACAGACAGAGTTGGAATCTCCCACTTACCTGGATGGAGGAAAACTAAGGCAATTTCAAAGAATGTGATACTTCTTGCATATCTGAGTTTTAGATACAAACATAATGTTCATATCTGCTATAGTCTCATCTTGCTCACACAGTGCACTCATCTATAGTTCTCAAATTTTCAAACACACACATATATATATTTTTCTCATTAATGTCTTTTTTCTAAGCTCTGTGAGAGGGACTGTCTGTGTTTGCTCACTATCCAACCTCAGGGTCTAGCACAACACTTAACACACAGTGGGTGTTGATACACTCCTTTCTTAGATTTAATTGCATACAATAAAATGCACACATCCTAGGTGCACACTTCAGTGAATTCTGGCAAAGGTATCTACTCATTTAATTAACACTTCAATCACTATATAGAGCATTATCATCACCCTAGAAAGTTCTCTCTTGTCTCTTTACAGTTGTATCCCTCTTTCTACCAGTGTGTGTTGGTGTGTGTGCGCACTCAGTCGTGTCCGACTCTTTGTGACCCTATGGACTGCAGCCCACCAGGTTCCTCTGTCCCGTGAGATTTCCCAGGCAAGAATACTGGAGTGAGTTGCCATTTCCTCCTCCAGGGGATCTTCTCGACCCAGGGATTGAACCTGCATCTCTCTGTCTCCTGCTTTGGCAGGTGGATTCTTTATCACTTCTCTACCTGGAAAGCTCTTTCTACCAGAGGTGACCACTATTCTGATTGCTATCATCATAGATGAGTTCTGCTAGTCCTTTCACTTGATGTAGATGAAAACATGCTGTATGAACTATCTTGCATCTTGACTGACTGACTCACGATCATGTTTTTGACATTCACCCATGTGTTGTATGAATGTGTGATTTGTTCCTTTTTTGGCACACACTATTCCATTGCATGGAGTTACCACCATTTGTCTGTCCATCAACAAGAAAATGTAAACATGTTGCTTTGGATATTTTACTATTATGAATAAAGCTGCAATGAACATTCTTGCACGTGTCATTCTGTAGAAATATGCTTCCACTCCTCTTGGGTAAACAGGTAGAAGTTGAATGGCTGGACCATATGGTAGCTGTATGGTTACATAAGAAACTGTCAATTTTTCACAGTAGTTGTACGATTGTGTACCTCCACCAATACATGAGCAGTCCAGTTGCTCTGAATCTGTTCCAGCATTAGATATTGTTAGTCTTTTCAAATTTTATAGGTTTTAATAAACATATAGTAGCATCTTTCTGTGTTTTGTTTTGTTGTTTGGCTACACAGCACAGCTTGCAGGATCTTAGTTCCCCAACAAGAAATCAAACTTGGCCGCAGGCAGTGAAAGTGCCAAGACCTAACCACTGGACTGACAGGGAATTCTCATAATATTGTAGTTTTAATTTGTCTTTTCCAGCAGGCTTAGAGTTCAATTTTTAATGAGTAATTAGAGCTATTCAGGTCATCTATCTATTCTCTAACCAGTTTTGATAAGTTTCATTTTTTAAGAGTATTGTATAATTTGGTGGCATAATCTGATATCGTTTAATAATTAACATTGATTTTTATGTTTTCTCTCTTCTTTCTTGATCAGTCTTGTTAGGAGTTTATCAATTTTTTAAATACTTGTTCAATAATCAACTATTGAGCTTGGCATATTTATCTACTGCTTTCGTGTTATTTCTTTGTTTATGTTATTTCTTTTTTCTTCCCTGGTGGCTCAGATGGCAAAGAGTCTGCCTCCAAAGTGGGAGACCCGGATTCAATCCCTGAGTTGGAAAGATACCCTTCAGAAGGAAGTGACAATCCACTCCAGTATTCTTGCCTGGAGAATCCCATGGACAGAGAAGTCTGGAGGGCTACAGCCCATGGGGTCACAAAGAGTCAGACATGAGTGACTAACACACATTTCTTTTTACTTACTTTGACTTTAGTTGCTGTTTTTCCTAGCTTTTTAAGGTAGAAGCTTATATAACTTTAGATCTTTCTTTTCTAAAATAAGCATTTAAAAATACAGTTTTCTGTCTTAGCACCATTTGAGATGTACCCTACAAATTTTGACAGTTGGGTTTTTACTGTTAATTAGTTCAAAATATTTTCTAATTTCCCTTATAAATTCTTCTTTGAATCATGGATTATTTAGTAGTGTGTTTTTAGTCTCAAAATATTTCAGGAATTTGACACATTTTTATTACTGATTTCAAATTTAATATTGCCATGGCCAGGGAACACATTTTTGTATTATTTCAATTTTTGAAATTTTGGGGGGTTCGTTTTATGGCCCAGAATTGATCTGTCTTGCTTGGCATTTTATGTATACTTGATAAGAACACAGCTACACATTTGTTGATTATATCGCTTCAGTTGTGTCTGACTCTTTGCGACCCCACAGACTGTACCCACCAAGCTCCTCTGTTAGTGGGATTCTCTAGGAATGAATAGTGAAATGGGGTGCCATTTCCTCCACCAAGGGATCTTCCCAACTCAGGGATCATGAACCCGTGTTTCTTGTGTCTCCTGTATTGGCAGGTAGGTTCTTTACCAATAGTGCCACCTGGGAAGCCCAATAAGAATGTGATAAATGTCTATTAAGTCAGGTTGGTTGACAGCGTTGTTCAGATCATCTATACCCTTTCTGATTTTTTGTCTCCTTTTCTATCAGTGTTACTGAGAAAGGAACACTGAGTCTCCCAACTCTGATTATGGATTGATCTATTTCTCCCTTTAGTTCTGTCAATGTTTACTGCGTGTAGTTTGATGTATTATTTGACACACATACATTTAGGATTATCATGTTTTCTTGATGAATTGACTCTATTCCTGTGAAATATCTCTCTCTTGTGTCTGTAATATTTCCTGTTTTGAAGTCTTTTTTGTCTGATTAACAGAGGCATACCAGTTTTCTTATGAGTAGTGTTTGCGTAGCATATCTTTTTCCTTTTTGACTCTTCGTCTATCTGCAGTTTTATACTTAAGGTACATCGCTGCAGACAGCACTTAGTTGTTCATCCATCCTGATAATCTTGGCTTTGTAACTGGAGTATTTGTTCCCATTTAACTGTAAATAGTCATTGATAAAGATTGGGTTTTAATATACTATTTGGGGTCTTTTCCCTCTATTTTTCTTCTTCTAGTCTCTGATCCATGACTATCCTTTCCTGCATTCTTTCCTACTCATTGAGTACCTTTTTAGAATTTCATTTTTTTCTTAATTGTTTGTAGTTTGTGTGTGTATTTTCTATTGCTGCTCAGGAGAATCATAATAGACATTTATTAACTGAGTAAATGAGTGGTGCAGTGTACCCACTCCTAACTAATCCCCCATCAAGTCTGAGAGGAGAACACCACGGGCCCTAGTGCAGCCAAAATTGACAGCACACCAATGGAGTAGGAATGTTTTAATGTCAGGTTCACAGTGTGACATTAAAGAGTTCTAGCCTCAACTCTAGCACAACTGCTTCTTGGTTTAGTTGCAGTTTTACTCTTTCCTTAACCCAATTATCTTTCCATCTATTAAGTACACATTTCTTCCTCTGGCTATATGTCAGAATTACCTTTGAAGATTTTAAAAACTATGGATGCTTAGATCCTATCCAAGATCTACTGAATCAGGATCTTCAGAAAGCTTCCAATGTACAGATAAAGTTGAGAACCACTACATTACTGACTGTCCATTAAATTCTGGGCCCTGGCTATAAGCAATAATCCTTTAATGCCTCCTACCTATATGCCACAAAGCAGGTTCCCTAACAGAAATGTATACAAGTTCCTTCTCTCTTCTAATTATGTGCAAGGCTAGAAGGGGGAAAAAATAAAAACTAAAGATGCTCATCAGGTTTCTAATAGGTTTTTTTTCCCCCTTTTCTTTTCTAGAGATTGGACTCCTTGAGGCACATTGTAATTCAAACTGATACCATAGGAAAAGGGAGGAGTGTTGGAATTGCAATGGCAAAATCTAATGGCAGCAAAAGAAAATTACAGAAAAGAAAGAAAGAGAGAAAATAGCCTTATCAATAATGTCCTAGATACTAGCCATAAAAAGGAGTGCACTTGAATCAGTTCTAATGAGGTAGATGAACCTGGAGCCTACCACACAAGGTGAAGTAAGTGAGAAAGAGAAAAATGAATATCGTATGTTAACATATATATATGGAATCTAGAAAGATGGTATGGATGAACATATTTGCAGGGCAGCAATGGAGACACAGATGTTGTTGTTGTTATTCAATCTTCAAGTCGTCCCTGACTCTTCGCGACCTTATGGACTGCAGCACACCAGGCTTCCCTGTCTTTCACTAGCTTTCAGAGTTTATACTCAAACTCATGGTCTTTGAGTTGGTGATGCTGATATAGACGCAGACATAGAGAACAGAATAGTGGACCCAGTGGGGGAAGGAGAAGGTGGGATAAATTGAGAGTGTAACATTGAAACATATACGTTACCATATGTAACATTAGATAGCCAGTAGGAATTAGCTGTATGATGCAGGGAGCTCAAATCTGGTGCTGTGTGACAACCTAGAGGGGTGGGATGGGGTGGGAAGTGGGAGGGAGGTTCAAGAGGGAGGAGACATGTGTATATCTATGGCTGATTCATNTCATTTCCTCCTCCAGGAGATCTTCCCAACTGAGGGATCGAACCCAGGTCTCCCACATTGCAGGCAGACACTTTAACCTCTGAGCCACCAGAGAAGCCCTCTGAGCCACCAGGGAAGCCCAAAGGGACAAACGTATACACTCTACTATATATAAAATCGATAACTAATAAGAACTTGTATAGCATAGGGAACTCTACTCAATACTCTGTAATGGCCTATATGGGGAAAGAATCTTTTAAAAAGAGTGGATATAAATATATGTATAACTGATTCACTTTGCTGTACACCTAAAACTAATAAAACATTGTAAATCAGTGACTCAGATGGTAAAGAATCTGCCCATGATGCAGGAGACCAGGATTCGATCCCTGGGTAGGGAAGATTCCCTGGAGAAGGAAATGGCAACCCACTCCAGTATTCTTGTCTGGAGAATCTCATGGACAGAGAAGCCTGGGATCACAGAGTTGGACATGACTACATGAGTGACTAACACACACAAATCGACTATATTCCAATTAAAAAAAATTTTTTTTAAACTTCCCAAAGTACCCCATAGGAGATCCTTTAGGACTTGAAGTTTCACTAAACAAGTTAAATCCTTCCATTGGCAGAAAAATGAAGTCCTGCCCACTTCCCCAGCCTCATCTCTCCTCACCACCAGTTTTATATGTGTGGTTCCATTAACATTTGTCTCTCTCGCTTTCCAGGCCAGCATCTAACCCATAAGGCAATCTTGCCCCTTGACCCTCAGACCATTTCCTCCCTCCATTCACTTTTAGCCACTCGGCTGCTGCTGTCTTCCTCTAAGCCTCCATCACCTTTACCCTGGATTACTGTGGGAGCATCTTCTCTGGTCTCTGAGCTTCTTTTTTGCCCCCTATCATCCAGGCTCCACACAGCTGTAAATAAGATCACATCAGTTCTCAGATTTCCCATCTTATTAGGAAGCCAAAGTCTTTATGGGGCAACAGGGCCCCACACATTTTCTTCCCTGATTCTCTCTCCAAACTTCTCTCCCACTTCTCTATGGTCAAATTGGTTTCCCTGATGGTCCTTTAACACGGCCTTTGTATGTCCTATTCCCTTTACCAAGAGTCCTCTTCCTGCCTTTCCCACTAAAATGTAAACATCAAAAAGGCACAGTTTATGTTCATCTCTTTACTTCTCATATATGGAACGCTATCTTTATTGAGCACACAGTAGGTGCTCAACAAAGATCTGAAAAAGTAATGAGTGAGTTGAATGTTTTGCTGTTCTGTCTGATGCCTATATCCTAGGATCTGATGCCGTGGGAAAAGCTGAACCTGGTGAACCTGAATCCCCTACTGTCTTTAATGATGTGACCCTGGGTAACTCATTTCTGAGCCCTGTTTCTTTATTTGTAAAATGGTGAATCTGTAAAATACTCAGAATTTTTGTGAAATTAAATAATATGGTGTTAGTTTCTCCCTCTAGGAAATCTGAGCTGATGCAGACAGTCTGGTGATCCCTGTGGCAACATCCTGCAGTATCCTACACAGTGAAATGTGACTTTTCGGTTGGGCCAGATGGAAACCTCCAGTTATTAAAGCTATAGAGCTGGCTTCAAAAATGAGACAGTTGAGGTTTCTCATCCTTTAAGATGTGAAGAGGAACTGCATCTTAAAGGATGCAATTCTTGAGGAATACACATATTTACTGTTAAATGAATCTTTTCTTCCAATTTATCCATACTTTGAAACAAAAATATATGATGAATGACATATTGGTAGGAAAACCATATATTTTAATGCTTTTCCCCATGTCTTTCCCTGACTGTAGTCCCCATTTCTGATGCCCCTCGATGGAAAGGAAGGCCGCACTCAGAGACAGTGTTTCTCTATCAAATGTATTGTACGCATTTACTCCCTTCTGACTGATACAAGCCCGGAATTTTCTGCAAGGGTTGGACGATCGCCACAGTGAGCATGTGATTCAGTCGATAAATCATCATCCGACTCTTTGCAACCCCATGGACTACCGCATGCCAGGCTTCCCTGTCCTTCACCATCTCCCATAGTTTGCTCAAATTCATGTCCATTGAGTCAGTGATTCTATTTTAACCATCTCATCCTCTGCTGCCCACTTCTTTTCCCTTTAATATTTCCCAGCATCAAGGTCTTTTCCAACGAGTCAGTTCTTTGTATCAGGTGGCCAAATTCTTGGAGCTTTAGGTTCAGCATTAGCCCTTCCAGTGAATATTGAGGGTTAATTTCCTTTAAGATTGACTGGTTTGATCTCCTTACAGTCCAAGGGACTCTCAAGAGTCTTCTCCAGCATGACAATTAGAAATGAACATATGTCCCAGCTTACACCTGTTGTCCTATTGCAGTTATTTATAGTGGGCTTTTCATTCTCAAGCACATCCTGGTTTGGACAATAAATTATGTTGTCACCCTAACAGTCCAGGTCTAAAAGCTCATTTTGACAAGAATAAACTTCTGAGATTCATTAAATTTTTTATTTTTTTCTCTCTTGTCATCTTACTTGGATCTTACTATAGTCTTAAAAATATTCTGTATAATCGTTACTTTGCTTATATTCCAAACTTAAGGGTCTATTTATTCTTACAATATGTTATGCTCCCTATTCTGTGTCCTTCCAAATCCTTTCCCCAGTATAATTTTTCTGATTATCTTATCATGTACCTATAACAACATCAGATATAAATGGCCTTATTCAGACAAATGTGTCTGAAATTTTACCACTCTGGGTAACCAAATCTGGATGCTTCAAATTCATTGTGGTCCACTGGGACATGAACAATGCACAGAGAAATTCTTAGACTTTGAAGAGTTGACAAAGAGTGTGATAAATGTAGAAAGCATACCATCATGTGTCAGCTTTACCATTAATGCTTTCATTCCAATAGGAATATATAAAGTCAGCTTTAGAATGACACAGCACAGAATGACACAGACTTCCCAAGCTGAAAGAAGTGCTGTCTATCAGCAGGTCCCATCTTACCATCTTAAAATCAGAGGGACAGAATGGCTACTTAAATACAAAGAGTTAGACTTTAAAAGGAGAGAGATTACAGAGTAGGATGGCATATGGTGTTCTACTTGAGCACAACTCCATTCCACTGGCTGCTCAGGTGAAGCGTTGAAAGGAGTTGTGAGGCTGAGCTTGGGCTCAGTCAGGAAGAGGAGTGTGACTTATTAGTAACGCCTGCCTTGAGCACAGGAAGGACAAATGTCACATCAAAGTCCATAAATTAGCGAACCATATTCTATGGCAAGGGGCTCAGCAGAGAGATTAATGATATATTAATGGGTACTAGAGCAACAGGAACAACCCTGTATTTTATCAATGGCACAGATATGACCTCAAAAGAAGTAACTTTTGTAAAGTTATCCAGCTCAGGCAGTTAGTTGCTCTGCCATTAATAGCCAAGGATCTGGTCTATTAGATATTGGTTCATTAAAAGAGTAAAGTTATGAAAGTGAATATGATAGATTTTCAGTCGTGTCCAACTCTTTGTGACCCGTGGACTGCAGCCTGCCAGGCTCCTCTGTTCATGGGATTCTCCAGGCAAGGATACTGGAGTGGGTAGCCATTCTCTTCTCCAGGGAGGGCGGGAGGTGGAATCAAACCTGGATCTCCTGCATTGGCAGCCAGATTCTTTACCACCTGAGCCACTGCTACTGCTAAATTGCTTCAGTCGTGTCCAACTCTGTGCGACCCCATAGATGGCAGCCCACCAGGCTCCCGCGTCCCTGGGATTCTCCAGGCAAGAACATTGGAGTGGGTTGCCATTTCCTTCTCCAATGCATGAAAGTGAAAAGTTAAAAGTGAAAGTGAAGTTGCTCAGTCATGTCTGGCTCTTTGCGACCCCATGGACTGCAGTCCACCAGGCTCCCCCATCCATGGGATTTTCCAGGCAAGAGTACTGGAGTGGGGTGCCATCGCCTTCTCCCCTGAGCCACAAGGGAAGCCCTAAAAGAGTAAAACTAGGTACAAAGAGAAAGAGAGGTGAAAGCACACCTCCTCTCCTTCCCAGTTTTGCTCAGGTTATCCGTATACACTAAAAAATCAAAACAAGACAAGGCAAAGCAACAGTCAGATTTTTAATGGGCCCTATAGATTTATAAGTTCAGAAGCCTTGGGCAGCAAATAGTCCCTTAACAAGGGAAGTTTAACTGAAACAGCTTGTGTGACAGCTTTGTCACTGAACGAAATCAAGTTTTTCCCCCAGGGATGAACACCTAAACCATACAAGTCAAGGCAGTATCTATCAGGGAGTATGTTCTCTGTTTGGAATTTTCTGGGAGGGGCGGGAATGGATCGTAACAGCTGCGAGTGGCTTTCAGAGAAGTCCCTGTGCTTATGCTGCTGAATTCAGTTGTGTGACCTGAGTGACTGAACTTAAGTTAAAAACAGCTTGGTGCAAGCTTTGTCACTGAATGCAATTAGCTTCATTCATGAATTTATCTTTGCCCTATCTCCTGTTTCCGGGAAACAAAACAGCTTGGGTTACATGCGAACGGTGGGGGTCGGAAGCAGGCAGGAATGAACACCTTCACTGTCACTTCTAAAACTGTCACTGCACTGTGACTTCACGTCTCACGTTTCCTAATGCCAATCACGACAAACACAAGGTAGCCTAAGAAGAAACGGGATCCTGAAAGCATTATGTACACAGCCTGACTCACAATGGAAAGCCCTGCGCCCCACAAAGCCCATTTGAGACCCACACTTAAACTGAAATTCAAGACTCATCTCTACCAAACTCAGATTCAATTTTTTAATCTAGCTCAGAAATCCACAGGGACTTAATCTCTAGACATCAACAAGCTGCTTATATCTGAAGCTGAACTAACTAGCTTCTGCATCTCTGAAAATCCCAATCCTATGGTACTTCATCCAAGAAAATTATACTTCAATGGCGAGATTTCAGAACCAATGAGATTTCCTCAGCTTTTTCTCATCACATCAGCTAATTGCTTATTCTGCCATCATGTGGACAAATTACTCTTACTTATGAGTTTCCCAGGTGACTTAGTGGTAAAGAATCTGCCTGCCAATGCAGGAGACAAGGGTTCAATCCCTGGGTTGGGAAGATACCCTGGAGGAGGAAATGTCACCCACTCCAGTATTCTTGCCTGGAAAATCCCATGGACACAGGAGCCTGGAGAGCTACAGTCCACGGGGTCGCAGAGTCAGACACGACTTAGCTACTGAACAACAACAACTCTTACTTACAGAGATGAGAAAATGGTCTTCCCTCTCATCATTAGGAATGATCTGAAGTAGGGTCTTAGACTGGAATGTACCGGTGTGTATAGACTCCCAAACACACAGGGGCTGGGAGATTAACAAAAATGTGTAACCAGGATGTGTATTAAAGCTAAAGGGATTAGTGGAGCCTGAGAAACTGGATGATACCTGCTCCTCTAAAGGCATTTAAATCTGTTTTTGAAGATACTGATTAACAAGCAAAATACCTCAGTTTGCAATCTACAAACTTCAAGATCCAGTAATAAAGCTAAAGTTTATTAGGCATTTCCTAAATGCCAGGCATTCCCCTGAGGGGCTCACATATGTCAAGTTACTTAAGTGTTGCAAAAATCCCTAAAATAGTTATCATTATTATCTCAGAAAATGAAATTGAGACGCAGAAAATAAAACTAATCATGCAGTCCACAAGAGGCAGAGACAAGATCTGAACCGAGCGCTCTCTGGCTCCAGAGTTCATGTCTTTTAAATGAACAAGAACCAAAGTTCAAATTATCACCTCTTGTCAACAGATTTTGAATGTAAATGCAAATGTAATGATCCTTTGTAGGTCTTCTGTGCCCCACCTGGTAACATTAAATCTTAAAAGGGTTCCATTCTACTCACTTGCCAAGCCAGCATCTGTCTGTTGATAGCAAATTCCAAACTAAAGTCCTATTTAAGTACTAGAGGTGCCTTTTCAATTATTCAGACATCATATGATGACTTTCCCCTCAATTAAGCTACTGTTTGAGTGGTGCATTGCTCTAGTGATGATATACCTGGTTCCAAGCATGGCAACAGATGCTACCTATTGTCTTTTTAAAGACACACAGGACTGATGTATTTTTTTTATAGGTCACCCCACAGTTGGAGAAACAGGTAGTAATAGGAACCCACTTGCATTCAGTCCTTTGATTGGTCAGGCCTTCTCTTGACCATTTCCATCTGGATGAGCCACAGACACCAAAAACTTAGCCTGGTTCAGACTGGTCATCTTTTCCCTTAAACACACACCTGTTCTTCCTGGAATATTTTCTCTGAAGATTAACAATTCAGCCATCTCACTAAGTTTACTGAACTTAAACACCTTAAGCTTCTCCTTTTCAAGTGCCACATCCAATCATCAAGTCTTGTTGTTTCCCCTTTCAGAAACAGTTCTCAAAGTTAATGCCCCCTTTCTCTGGTATCACTTCCTTGTGTTGATCTGTTTTTCCTCACTCGAGCTACTGAAGTTGTTTCTTCATTGTTTTCCCTAACTCCTCTCTCTGACCCTCCCTTGATTTCTCACTTCAGGCTGACTGAACTTCAAGCAACCTTAAATTCATTTTACCTATACTTCCAAGACTCTCTTTCTTATGTTCTAATGCTCTTAGCGAAACCTTTCACCTCAACCTGCCACCCATTCATCATTACGTCCATTCTCCCTACCCACCGCTCCAGAACTCTGTCTGTCTGTCACCCAGCTAGTGTACACCATCAGGCATTTGCATATACTTTCTTTTTGTTTGGGATGTTTCTACATTTGGAAAACTCCAATTTGTCTTTCAAGACACAGTTTAAACATTTCATTCTCTGTGAAGTCTCTATAAATTCCTCTGGGCAGATTTATTTGCTCTCTCCTTCGAATCCCAAGATCTACGGTCATCTTCGTGTTACACTCTTGACATTAAGAGCCTTCAAGTGTGTTTTCTCCACTAGATGGTGGGATTCTAACTATAAAGGACAATATCTGACGTACAGTCACATGCCCAGTAAATGACACATTCAGCGTTGTTGAATAAATCTATCCAACATTTATCATTCAACAATTATTTATCGAGTGCTTGTCATTTGACAAGTGCTGGACTAAATTCTTGGGACATGATGGTGAGCAAAACCAGATATTTCCTCTCTCCTTATGAAGAAACTGATATTCATCAAGATGAAGGGGTATTTGGGGAATGAGGCTTGACCTAGCTAGGGAAATCAGGCAAGCCTTTGAGCTGAGTTATATTCTGTAAATAGCTGTTACCTGAATGAAGAAGTGAGGGAAAATCAAGCCGATGAAGTAGTGTGTACAAAGACCCTGTGGCAGAAGAGAGTCTGGAAAATACAACCCACTGAAAGAAGGCTATGGCAGCTGAAGCAGAAAGAAGTGGGTGAGCTTATTGGAGGATGAGACTGGAGAAGTGGGCAGGGTCATCCCACACAGGGACCCTGTGGTTCACGCTGAGAAGCTTCATCTATTTTAAAAGTGACAGGAAATTATACAGCGTATACTTTAAGCTCAGGAGAGATAAGATCACTTCGCATTTTGAGATCATTCTAGTCACAGGATGGAGAACAGATGGGATGTGGGAACACCAAGCAGGAAATTAGGACAAAAGCCTAAGTGAGAAAAGATGGTAATTTGGACAAACTAGATAAGTGGTAGTGGAGATGGAGAAAGGTGGATGGTTTTGTGAGATTTAAGGAGTTAAAAGTAACAGGATTTGTGATGGATTACATGTGTATATACATACATATATATGAAAAGACAAGAATCTCAGACAGGATATGTTTGACTTGCTAACTGGGCAGTACAAATTCAAGATTTTCAACACCATGCTGTGAACTTGGAAACCATTTACATTTTTTACTGCAAATCTCAGGACTGTGGGAAGAAAAGGCAGGGAGGGAATTTGAATTCTAACTCCAAGCAGTATCTCTAAGGTAGAGGTGGGGGGGTGGGGGTGAGGAGACAGTAGCCAAAAGGCAGTAAAGATTTGCTTGGCCTGTGTGAGGACTGATTTGAAAGAGCTGCAAGATGCAAAGAAGATGAGATGTGGAAGATGGAAAGAGAAGGTGGGAATGGCTAGGGCGGGCTTCCACTGAGCCTGAGCTGAGCCCTGGAGGATGAGCAGGTTTCAGACAAGAACAGAGGTGGAGAAAGGATTCCTGGCAGGAGAACATGTTTCCTGGGTGATGACAAGTGAAGGAAAAAGCTGCTGAAGTACCTCCTCTAATTCTCCTCCATTTCCTTTAAGCTGGGAGCAAGATAAGTGAGCTTGTTACAGATGCTACTTAAATGATCATTTAAAAATCTCTGGCTGAGGACATGAATTAGTGCAAAAACTGGCCTCTTTGGAGATCAGATGATATTGACATTTTATCTTCAGAGTTTGAGGTTGTGTGCTGAAGTTCCAAGATTTTAAATCACAGCCCAACCTTTGATTCCTTGACATACGTGAATACATTTTGACAATTTCGTGTGTGGCAGGCAGTGCACTAAGTTGAAATTAGAAAGATGTTAAGGTGTGCACTCCACCTGGTGTGTCTTACAGTCTATACAAGGTTATCAAATAAGTTCAACTATAATAGTAATAATACACCTAAGCCTTTGAGTATATAAAATAGTCAAAATAAAAACTGAACCATTCTAACTGGGAAAAAAATGAATATATATGGTATCAGTGTCATGAAGCACAATCTCCCTGGCCTAAAGGCATATGAATCACTATAGTGTGCCTGCTAAAATACAGATTTTTGGATCCAACTCAGCTTACAGAATCAAACACTCTGAGGGGTGGTCTGAGAATCAACATTTTTAAACAAGTTCCCAGTGGTTTTTAATGCCCAGTTAAAGCATCATTTTATTAAACCAGGAGTGAATCTGGATATTAGAAAAGTTAAGCCTTTCTTTTACTCTTTGGCTCTTTTTTGGAAAAATGCATAAATATTAAATGTAACTCAGACAAAAAACACACACACACACACACAAAATTTGTATATCCAGCTTCATGATTAGGATCCTAAATAGTCAATAAACCAGGAATCCAGAGGTTAAAATTCTTTCCACCCTTCCTTGCCTGCACGTACATAGTCTGTGTTCTTCTTAGCTAATGGTAATGATGGGCCTTCAGATGCGATTATTTACATTGCCAAGTATAGCACATAAAATATGAGGCATAAATTACTCTATGTGTGGCTCCAGTCTGGAAGTATGTACATATCAGTCTGGAGTATGTACATTTCAATGGGATTCAATGTGAAATCAGCCTTGAAGTTGCTTTTATATGGCATCTGTTACATATATAATTTGTAAAGAAACCTGCCACTTTTGGCTAAGAGAAGACAACCACGTAATTTTGCTTTGTGTTCATGTATGTCCTTTTTGCTTTTCACCTTAGCCACATGACACTGTTTAAAAAGGCGAATCCATTGCACAAGGAAAAGTGCACTCAAATTTTAAACGAAGAGAACCCAAATTAAACCTTGCACAGAGAACCTTGTCCTATGGAACCTGTAATAGGGATGTGAAGAAGGAAGCCAGAGCTGGACTTTAATATGGAGAATTAAAAAGGTCCAAAGAAAAAGTAGTCAAAACCTTTCATACTTATCTGTTCCATATACTTCTGCCTCTATGATACATTATGGGTTAAATCCTGGGAGGTAGGAAAAAGACTCAGCTTGCACTAAAGTTAAACCTTGTAGAGAATAAGTAAAATTCCAAACAAATCCCCCAAAAATGTCCATAGAAAGAGCAGAGGTCCCCTAAAAATGACGCCCACAGATGTGGGACTCAGAACCTTGGAGGTCAAAAGATCCAGAAAGGAAACTGCCTAGTACAGGGAAAAAGCAAAACCCCTCCCAAACCACCGCTACCCCCAGGTAAGTCAGTGGCAGGACTGGTCCCCAAACTGCATCCCTAACTTCTGGCCCCCCAGCTGCCGATCCAAGAGGATTCTACCCACTATGTGGTCCCAGCCAAACTCTTCATGTACCATGAGTGAACCCAAAAAGAACTGTCTCATGTTGTTCCCCAACTAACCTGATGGCCTTTACCCTCACGAAGCAACAACATCATTATATCCTGTATCTCCTAAGTATAGAAACCAGCCTGTCTCCAAGAGGACAGCAGATCACCTGGTCTGTTTCTTTCAGCTGGCCTTTCAAAGCTCAAGGCCGAGCCCTGGGGCAGGAAGGTCCCTGTGCCAGCATATGTATGTGTGCACCCAGGGAGTGGGGATGAGGAGCAAGTCATTCCGTGCACCTGGAACATGGCTTTGATTTGCATCTTCTACTCCCCAGTAAAACAACTTGTAATCGTGAGCACCTCTGGAATGCTGTCCCTTGATCCAGCAGGCACAGGCCCCTCTTTTCAGATAACCAAAGAGGTTCCCAATGAGACCACTGCAGCCCTGAGAGGGGGGTTCCCCTTATCACTCACACTGTCATTCCTTTAGGGGGTGGCCAGGACACGCCAAGGAGCCCGAGCTGTAGGCTCTGACTGGGCCCTCAGCCTCTTGGCCAGGCTTTCCCAGTTGAAAAGGGGACAAATATTGTTTTTCCTTTATGTTTCTTATCATAGGCCTATGGGGAGGGAATAACAAGGACCCAGGAGCTTATGAAAAGCTTACACTGAAGGCAGGAAGGGGAGAAAACACTGAAAAAGTGGGGAATAAAATAATATCCAGATTTTTATTCAGCTATTTCATAACAGGTTAAAACCAGACTTCTTCCAGATCTAAATGGGTCCTGCAGTCCCAGAATTAAACGGGGAAAACGAAGCCGTTTCATGCCTTTTGCTTCCTTTGATCGCTGTTATTTTTGTGACTAACGTGTAACTGGAGCCGCACTTTCTGGGGCGTGCGCCTCGCGGGGGCGGCTGTTGAGAGAGAGCCGGGTGAGGCTGGCGTGGGTAGGAGCCTGCCCCACCCCCGAAAAAGCTGACCCCCAGAGATGCGTCTGCACTGGCGAGCCTCCTTGTCTGCTTTTTCTTCTGGCGCGTTTTCCCATGCGCTCCTCCTCCTCCGGGACTCTCTGGGGGGGACTGGGTTTTTTTCCCTTGAAGGGCAGGGATGGGGGCATATTAACGAGAGTGCAGAAAACTGTCTCTCAAATCACAAAGATGGTGACCTCTGAAGGCTCATTATTTTCATTTGCTCTCCTTATGGTTCCTTATCAATTCCTATTCCTCGTTACTCCCCACCCCTCCGTGCGTGCAACACACACGCGCTGAGCATGAATGTGCATGCNTAGAGGGGTGGGATGGGGTGGGAAGTGGGAGGGAGGTTCAAGAGGGAGGAGACATGTGTATATCTATGGCTGATTCATGCTGATGCATGGCAGAGATCGATCCAATACTGCAAAGCAATTATCCTCCTATTAAAAATAAATAAATTTTAAAAATAGTGTACTAGAAAAAGAAGCATTACCCCTTCACATTTCCTCTTTATGTTCTCTGTGTATGGACTGTGCATTCTTATAATGCCCAAAGCATTTCTAAGCCATTGACTCCATCTCTACTCAGTGGATGCTCTGGTTGGTCTATCATGACCAACTAGCAGAAGCCAGTGGACACTCAGTGCTGCAAGAAGGATCTTGGGTCCCTACAAGGCCATAACCATACCCAAGGTCCAGTGAATTCCTTAATCTTTTCGATGAGGCAGAGCATGCTTTAGGACTTACCATTCACCCTGAAAGTCTCGTTGATGTTCTCTCTCAGAGGTTCAGCAAGGAGAATGGAAATCTGCTGTTCTGGTGGGAAAACCCAAAACATCTTTCCACCGATTCTTATTGCCCTGGAGGCTGTACAGCCCAAGAAAAAAGAAAGACAAACAGAAAACTACAGCAAGGCGTGGTTCATGGAATTACTACTGTAATACTAGAGAAATATACTGGTGCCTTTAATGATAGCTAAGACACTTGCTCTTTTCAAAATTACTAGAGTTACGTGTGCCGTAACATGAGTGTCATAACATGTGATTTTACCTGGCTTTTGTTTTTAGTCCTTTTGGGGGTAGACAAGAATCATGTGATTATAGTGATACTTTGCATGGCTGCTCTAGAAAATCAGGTAAGGCTGCCATACATGAAAATGGGCACCAGGCAGAGGTGCCCAGAAGCTAAGCTAAAAATGTCCACTAATACCTGCCTTACCTCATGGGCCTGAATGCAAGCTGGAGGGGAACTGGGGTTTCACACACAGGTGAGAAAGCTCATTGCCTTGAACTGGGTGGGCCTGTAGGCTGCCACACTAGCTTACAGGAAATCCTGCTGGGATCAGAGGAAGCAAGCTTCTTCCAAACCAGAGGTCTCACACTGGAAGCATGCAGCCTGGAAATAACCGCATCAGGGTTTCTGCAGCCCTACATACACCTGTATATGAGTTAGAAGGGCTTCCCTGGTGGCTCAGTGGTAAACAAAAACAAAAACAAAAAACAAACCCTGCCTGCCAAGGCAGAAGACACAGGTTCAGTCCCTGGATTGGGAAGATTCCCTGGAAGAGGAAATGGCAACCCACTCCAGTATTCATGCCTGGTGACCCACAGACAGAAGAGCCTGGAGGGCTACAGTCCATGAGGTCACAAAGAACTGGGCACAATTTTGTGACTAAACAACGAGTTAGAAAAAGATACTCCTAGGTCACCTGTGTAGACTACTCGAGGGCCCTCAGCTAAAACATAACCTACCCAATTGTACACTATGGCCCCAGAGGCCATACATGCTTTGTCTCTTTTAAAAATATCAGAATATTTTACCGAAAACAACTCCACCGGATTTACATTTTCTCTTGAAAAACCAGAATGGTGGCACACTGCATTCACATCCCCCCATGACAGCTGTCATAAATGTAATTAGCAGATGCCCATTTGAGAGGCCATGTGCTCTCCAGTTCACTGCCATCCATTCCACTCCCCAGTGTCCTTCACTCGGCTCACTTTGCTCACTAACCTGCCAGACACTAAGGACTTTAAAGTTTGCAACCAAGGATTTCAGGGCCCAGAGTAGCACGCAGTGTCAGGGCTGGTTTTCCTTCTTGCCTCCCTGAAACAGTGAAAAGAGATTCCATGGGGACCAACACTGCTCTTACATGGAGGTTAAACTGGTGGGATCTGGAGTTAGTTTGCTCTGAGTTTAAGGACCTTATCTGCCACTTCCTGCCTTTTTGACCTCCACCTGAAATCTGATTCCTACTCACTTCTGCCTTTCCTTTAAGGTTCAGCCTGAAAGGCACCTCCTCCTAGAGGCTCTCTCAGACTGCTTCCCCCTGCAGGGATCAACCTGAACCTCAATACCAAAGGTTCCCATCCAATATAATGAGCCTACACGCCCTCATGGCAGTGGTTGATGATCTAGGAAGGCTTTAGGGAGTCTACACACCTGGCTGAAATGAAATGTAAAATATTGTGTTTATGTGATTTTATGCATTTTGGGAAGTAGACAGCTTTCACCAGATCTCCAAATGGATTTGCAAACAGAAAACCACTATTCAGAGCCTTTATCTATACTAATTTTCCCCATGTGGAGTTTATCTTTTAATATCTTATCACTCTTAATTATTATGTTTATTTATGTATCAGGTAAAATCACAGCCATGTTGCAGAAACAAACAACTCCAAAACCTCAGGAGCTTACAATAATAAATGTTTATTTCTCACACAAAATCCACTCTGGTACTAGATAATTCTTCCAGGCTACTGCCTTCCATTAAAAGAGTCAGCTCATACTTTTATAGCAGCTTATGCTTACACAACTGCCAACAAAGGGATGGAGAATCTCACACCAAGCAATCAAATCCTTCTTTCTAGAAACAAAACATGTCACTTGCTCTTCCATTTCAATGGGCAAAACAAATTCTTACCTAACCTAGTGAGGGTAAGAAAGTTCTAACCTCCATATGCTCAAAAGAAGAGAACTAAAAATATTAGCAAGCAGTTGACCTGAAGGAGTAGACTACTGACCTAAGTGTGGAAAATGGTATTTTGACTAGAAACTATAAAGCTAAAAAAAAAAAAAAAACCAACTATATAATCTTTGCACTTTTTAGTTAGTAGTTTCTCAGGGATGTGGCTTAATAATTCTGGAGCTACGTGTATACACTAGACTTGAACAAATATGTAAATAAATGGTAGATAATGGGAGCCAGGATTCTCAGAGAAAGAAATTTACAAATAAGCAGGCAGGCCTGTATGCAGGTCAAGAAGGAACAGTTAGAACCAGGCATGGAACAATGGATTGGTTTCAAATTGGGAAAGGAGTATGTCAAGGCTGTAGATCATCGCCCTGCTTATTTAGCTTATATACAGGGTATATCATGTGAAATGCTGGGCTGGATGAATCACAAGCTGGAATCAAGACTGCCAGGAAAAATATTAATAACCTCAGATATGGAAATGACATCACCCTAATGGCAGAAAATGTAGAGGAACTAAAGAGCCTCTTGATGAGGATGAAAGAGGAGACTGAAAAATCTGGCTTAAAAGTCAACATTCAAAAATCTATAATCATGCTGTATTGGTGTTTTTCTTTCTGGCTTACTTCACTCTGTATAATAGGCTCCAGTTCCATCCATCTCATTAGAACTGATTCAAATTTATTCTTTTTAATGGCAGAGTAATACTCCATTGTGTATATATGCCACAGCTTGCTTATCCATTCATCTGTTGATGGACATCTAGGTTGTTTCCATGTCCTGGCTATTATAAACAGTGCTGCGATGAACATTGGGGTACATGTGTCTCTTTCAATTCTGGTTTCCTTGGTGTGTATGCCCAGCAGTGGGATTGCTGGGTCATAAGGCAGTTCTATTTGCAATTTTTTAAGGAATCTCCA
>SJYV01008537.1:3086082-3127362 GCA_006410875.1 Neotragus pygmaeus | reverse complement strand
AATTTAAAAATAAATAAATTTATTTAAAAAAAATAAATAAATAAAAATACTAAAAATATATATACTTTACAACCACTTTGATATAAAGAGAAATGTAATCTAAAAAAAAAAAAATCTATAATCATGGTATCTGGTCCCATCACTTCATGGCAAATAGATGGGGAAATAGTGGAAACAGTGGCAGATTTTATTTTCTTAGGCTCCATTATTACTGCAGACAGTGACTGCAACCACAAAATTAAAGGACACTTGCTCCTTGGAAGGGAAGCTGTGACAAACCTAGAGTATACTAAAAAGCAGAGACATTACTTTGCCAGTAAAGGTCCATATAATCAAAGATATGGTCTTTCCAGTAGTCATGTTCGGACGTGAGAGTTGGACCGTAAAGAAGGCATACATATGCATGTGTGCTAAGTTGTTTCAGTCGTATCCTGACTCTTTGCGACCCTATGGACTGTAGCCCTCCAGGATCCTCTGTCCATGGAATTATCCACACAATAATACTGAAGTGGGTTGGCACTTCCTTCTCGAGGGGATCTTCCCAACCAGGGATCAAACCTGCATCTCCAGTGTCTCTCTTGCATTAGTAGGCAAATTCTTTATTACTGAGCCACATGGGAGGCTTATATATACATATATGTATATGTGTATATATATATACATCTGTGTGTATGTACATATAGCTAAATATAAAAATACATTCAATAATTCAGTATATAAAATAATTCAATAATTAACCTAGAAACTGTCTGACACATAATAAATACTCAATAAATATCTTAGCATTATATAAGATAATAGAAGAATCTAGCTGCTGATATGGATATATTCCCATGATATACATTCAAAAATCATCTCTCATACTAACTGAAAGGTTTTTCTGGGGTTCCTTATCATTCCTAGAAGTAAAGGGAGAGACAAAGATTCCTTCCTCTTCAACCCTGCTGTCTGAGTAGGGGGTGGGGGACTGAGGCCTGAGGTCTCAACCTTGGCATCTGGGCCCACTGCCTCTCAGGAACAGCTGCTCCTCTCTCCCTTGCCACTCACAGGCCAGAAGGGTTAGCGGAGGTGGATCTGAGCAGATGACCCCTGGGACCCACAGGTCAAACACAGGCTGGGAGAGGGGAGGGCCCCAAGGAGTAGCAGCTGCTGTTTGCTGGGCTGGGTCTCCTGGGGATTATTTGTTTAAGTTTCAGTGAAATGATTTTAATTTGGTGGATCTATGTTTTATGTTTAGTTTTTCAAAAAAAGATTTTCAATCTAGCCTCAGACCTCCCTAGAGATTGTTGATAGTAATTTAAGTACTCAATTATTTGGTCTGATATGAGAACAATTGTTTGAGGTCACAGGCTTGACCAGGAGATCCCTAAGTCAACCACCAAGACACTTCCTTCTGCTTGTGTTATTATTTTATTTTATTCTTTAAAACAAATAATATAGCTAGATGTGATTTGAAATATTAAATCTACGAAAGACTTGCCTCCTACTCATCCCATCGTCTAGTTCATTCTNCAGTGAAATGATTTTAATTTGGTGGATCTATGTTTTATGTTTAGTTTTTCAAAAAAAGATTTTCAATCTAGCCTCAGACCTCCCTAGAGATTGTTGATAGTAATTTAAGTACTCAATTATTTGGTCTGATATGAGAACAATTGTTTGAGGTCACAGGCTTGACCAGGAGATCCCTAAGTCAACCACCAAGACACTTCCTTCTGCTTGTGTTATTATTTTATTTTATTCTTTAAAACAAATAATATAGCTAGATGTGATTTGAAATATTAAATCTACGAAAGACTTGCCTCCTACTCATCCCATCGTCTAGTTCATTCTTTAAAGGCAATGACTTTATTAGCTCTCAGGTGTGCTTTTTGGATTCTTCCAGACTTTTTTTTTTTTTTTTGCCCAAGCAGGCAAACATTCGAATACACATATTTGGTTTCACTTTTGTTTTCTGTTATTTCTTTTAATAGGAAATTGTTCTCAGATCTCCATGATAGGTGCTACGTTTGTTTCCATGTGCTAAAATGCATTCTGAACTTAATGACATTTTAAACAAACTAGTGTTTTAGTAATAGCATCCTCATTCATTTGAAAAACAGTTCCTATGGGGGTTTAAGAGCACCTTTACTATACTGTATCACACAGCAGCTTTAAGGAAAGGAGTGGATATAGCTGTAAAGTACTAAAGATCCACTAAGGAGAAATGTTTTGGAATAACTATGTTTACGCTTTGATTAAAACTGTCTCCAAAATATTCCAAAGTCACTGAGAATGCACACAGAAGCATACATTCTTCAGAAAGTTACATGCCAAACCAAGAACAATAGGAAAGGGAACAAAATGGATGAGAGTCAGGGCTGGGCGGTCAAAGGGGTCATTAGCAGAGTACGTACTGTGCTACGACATACCATTAGGTGGCACTTCTGGCTTCCTGGCTGGCATCAGCCCAACTGGTCGGTGCCTGTACCAAACTGCTGTCACTCATTTTGAATCTCACCTGGTCATTAGCCTTATCTTTACTGTTCAAGTATTTTAGCAAATCAATTTTCTTTTGAAATTAAACATGAATCTAATAAGTAAGGAATCTATATGCAAGGTTTACGTATTTTATCCACAGAAAAAACACAATGCCTATGGCTGCGCAGTCCTGCAATCCACTGACTTATAAACCATAGTTTTCCAAAAGCTAAAGGATGCTTTTTCAACACTTTCAGCTGGACTCGAAATGTACCAGAGATTCCACCTCCAGTCTGGGAATGGCCTCTCAGTGCACTGAGGTGGATTAACTCCCTATTGTTCAAATCCCAAATGTGATCTTGCTCCTCAGCCTAAGCCACTTCAATACTGAGTGAAAGGGGAGGAGGGTCCCTCTAGGATCATTCCCACCTAATAGGCTGCAAAGATAAGGACTGCTCATCAGAAATCAAAATCACCTCCAACAACTTTCAGAAGTCAGCAAACACAAAGGGCCAAATAAGTATTTCTGGCTTTCTAGGCCAGATGGTCTCTGTGGACATTACTCAGCTCTGTCATTGCAGTGCAATATGGAAACAAAGGGGTATGGCTGTGTTCCAATAGAACATTCTTTACAAAAAGGGGCCTGTGGCAAGCCATGGTTTATAAACCACTGAGGCTGACAACTACAGTTGCCAATACCTTGTCTATTTCTAACTCGTCACTAGTCTGAGGTATCAAAAACCCAACAACAGATATGGACTCTGAGTCTTGGTTGAGACTTTACAGATTAGGAGACCTGCAGAGAATAAAAGGCCCTGAAGCGATTCCACTCAGCACTGCCCAGTGACCCCAAAGATAAAGGACTCTCTGATGGTGTGCGACATCTGACCTCCTACACTCAAGGAAGTCCTGGTCCTCAGAGGCACAAGTTCACCCAAGACCCCCAACTGAGGAAGTGAACAGGAGCCAGATGAAGAAGGGAAGTTTCCATTTTTATTCTCCAATCTGAGTTTTTCTCTCTCTCTTTCTGCATTTGAATACTTGTCTCCAAAATTTAAGTAGAAATATATAGAGAATTGAGGGCTTCCCAACTAGCTCAGTAGTAAAGAATCCACCTGCCAGTGCAGGAGATGCAGGAGGCGTGAGTTTGATCCCTGGGTCTGGAAGATCCACTGGAGGAGGAAATGGCAACCCACTCCAGTATTCCTGCCTGGGGAATTCCATGGACAGAGGAGGCTGGTGGGCTACATTCCATGGGGTCTCAAAGACTCAGTCACAACTGAGCGACTAAGCATGCCCACACACATATAGAGAACTGAAATGTATTAGTCAGTCACAAATCCCATCTGGGTTAGGCAGACTTTCCCTGATAAGACCCTATCTATTGTAAAGCTTCCACATCACACAAGAAATCTATCTTTATCTTAAGTAATAAGCATTATGCCAGTCAATCTTTCTGTGGCAGGTTGACACATCATTAAACCAAACATGAGGATTAAAGAAAAACAAAGCCCCATCAAACCATCACAACTCCCATTTCTTTTATATATAATAATACAATAAAGGCAACTCTTAAAATTATAGGATGTCCCACATTTAGCCTGACCAGGCGGGGTTATTCCAGGTTTTCTCCACACATGCCATACCAACTGGAATGCCAATCTTAAACAGTACTGAGGAGCTAAAGGAACAGAAGCAAACATAACAGATACAATCATTTTCAAGTTCTCCTAAAAATGGCGGAAAGGTTTTGTGGGGTTTTTTGGTACCCAATTAGAGGTAAGGGGAAGTGGAGAAAGATCTAAAAATTATGATTAGTGTATTATTTTTTCCTCTTGCTCCCAATTAAAGAGGGTTTTTTCTTTCACTAGAGATGCATAGTTATTAAATCATGATGTCTTTCTTTAAAAAGCCAATTTATAGCAGAGGGCTCCATACTGCTGCCACTTCTGCAAGGTTGCTTATAATTGCTCCATGCAATGCTTTGACTAATTAAATCACACAAGAGATTGTTTCTTAGTAACACACCTGGTCCACGCTTTGTTGCTGGCTTTCATTAAAGCACTGTGTCTCACGCTGCCTTGTAGCATGAAAGGATATTAATCAGGTAAATGGCCATTAAAAGTCATATCAATGTTTGCAGTGCAGTGATTATTTTCTTAAATCTTGAACAAAGGAGTTTTCTTTGAAATCTCAGGGCTGGTCTCCAACCATGGGAGAGAATAGCCACACTGAAATGTGTTTTTCAACCTTACCAAGAAAGAAGGAAAAAAAGGAGCAAGATGCAAGGTGTGGCAAAAAGTAAGATTATATTCTCTTTGTTCTCGTGGGCTATTTGGGGCAAAGAGGAACAAGCTGAACACACTGAAATCAGTGTAGAGCAAGTGGGGACAACAGGCTCTCTGAAGGCCCCCCATTCCCTAGGAGAGAAAAGCTTCACTTTGGAGGCAATGCTGCTAATTAGGCTGCATTACAGAGCTCTGGTTAGAAATAAAAATGTCCAGGGAATCAAATGCTACTTACATATTAAACTGAAAAGGGAAAACGTCACAAATGTGTCCTTCTGTCCACGAAGTACCCTTTATGGTCTCACTGATTAGAGTCTATATCTGGACCTGGAACATGGTCATGGAAGTCTGACTCCCCAGTCAGTTACTCTGCCCCTCATTCCTGAAGCACCCCCCCCACAAATCAATATGTATTTATATAACTATGCCTACTTCCAACAGAGCAAACATTCCATTAAGTAGAGGAAGGAGTGTGGCTACATACACACACATTGGAAAAAATGACTAGCTTGCCAAAGGCACCTACCTTGGATTCTGTGAACTATTCTTTTTTCTGCCATAAATGACTATTTTTTCTGGATTGAGTAAGTGGCCTTGTTGAGGCTGGGATGAAGCATTCTGCTTCAGAACCCAGGCTCTGGTATACAAACTGGGGTTTGGAATTCCAGGTCTGCAACTTCACAGCTGTGTGACTATGAGCAAATTACTTGAACCCTCTGTGCCTTGGTTTTCTCATACATAAAGCATACACAGTAATAAACTCTTATGGTTATTATGAGAATGAAATGATTTTTTATATAATATATATATATGGTCAGATATATACACAATATGTATCATATATATGGTCTCTGATACATACTCAGTCTTCAATAAATATTAGCTATAAAGCTTCTGATAGCTGCCAAAGGCTTACAAAATACATGCTTCTATTCAAAGCTGAGAATCAAGCAGAGGACTCAGAACTAAATACTACAGGTCACCTTTGGTAACACTGTACCATGAGAGGGGCATGAACTTGGACTGGTTCTCACTGAATTTATGAGGAAATTAAGTCAAAGAACTTAGGATTCTCCCAGCAACGTTCCCAGCGAGAGGCTTCTGCCTAAGGCCAAGTACTCCATGCCTGGGCTACCCCTTGAGGCCACTTTCCACAGTGTTCCCTGTACCAGACCACCCAGAGAAGGGATGGGCTGAAATCAAACCAGCGCCCCTCTCTCTACACATGTGGACATGTCGGCCCAGAGCAGGTTTTATTTTCTGCTCTCACGGCGCCGGCCAGCTGGCTTGGCCCGAGAGGGCCCGCTGATGGAGGAGGCCTCTGGGTATCTTCTCCCTCGGCTAGCCAGGGGACCTAAAGGACACTTCCCAGGGGAAAGAGCAGGTAAGTCAGTCAGGTCGCCAACCTGCAATGTGACAGAAGGCCCAGTTTAAATTAGCTCAGTTAGAAAGAAAGCGGAGGGCTGCCACAGCTGGGAAGTCCAGGGGTGGATTCACTCATGGCCCAGTTCAGACATCTGACTACTCCAGGTTTCGTTCTCTCTCCCCCTGACAGATCGTAGATTTCAGGCCTGACTCCATTTCCAGTAGGCAGTCCCCATGGTGACTGGACCGCTGACATCTTCTCCTCCGCATGAGTGGAAGCGCTCGCCCCTCATTGGCTGGAATCCGGTCACGTGTCAACACCTGACCCAATCACTCTGGAGAGAAGCGAGTTCATACACTGATTGGTCAGGTTGGAGTCACCAGGAGCTTCTGTGGGTGAAGTCAGAACTACTAGATCCTCAAGGGTGAGAGTTAGGGGCTAGGGAGGTTTGTGGAACCGAGATGATACTTCTAGAAGCAGTGTGAATGGATGCTGGCCCAGTAAAATGGCAGGTGTTTACCAGAGTGAAGAAAGAAGAGGCCGTGTAGGACTGGAAAGACAGGTAGGAGGAGAGCAAGAAAGAAGGTCTCCTCTTGGGTGTCCATTTACTGGTCTACTGGCCTGTCCGAAGAGGGTTGCTCACCACTAAACTGACCTGGACACCTCTAAGAAGGCCCTGCAATGGCTGCAGAAACTACCTGCTTCTTGAAGACTGTGGTTCTCACATTGACTGAACATTAAAAACACCTGAGGAGTATTCTAAATGTCCTAGTGCCTGAACACCACCAGCAATTCTAATTTTAATTGATGAAGTAGGGGGAGGTGAAGCCAGGTACGGGTATTTTTTAAAAGCTTCCTCAAGTGCTTCTGTTAGCAGTCATGTTTGAGAAGCACTGTCTTGATTTGGGGACAAGCTGGGGGCTACTCTGTTGGCTAATGAGAGAATAAGTATATTAAAGAGGACCACACTTCTCACTGTTTTGCTTTACACTACTCCTAATATTTTTTATCCCCGTCTCAACAGACATGATATCATCATGAGTGCTAAGTCACCTCCCAGTCGTGTCTGACTCTGCGACCCTATGGACCGAAGCCCACCAGGCTCCTCTGTCCATGGGATTCTCCAGGCAAGAATACTGCAGTGGGTTGCCATTTCCTTCTCCAGGGGATCTTCCAAACCCAGGGATAGAATCCACATCTCTTATGTCTCCTGCACTGGCAGGCGGGTTCTTTACCACAAGTGCCACCTGGGAAACCCAATGTCATTATATTTGCCTGCAGTGTAAATTCTCGAAAAGGTGGAGATTCTGGAAAATGTGCTCCGGAGGAGAAAATTATTCTGATCACTGGTTTCATTTCTGTCCCTTTCATCCAGAGAAAGGAGGGGACTTCCTTACTGTTTACAATGATACTCCACTAGACATTTGTATGAGCACTCCTTTTACTAATTGTAAGAGAGTGGTCATCTAGGGAGTCAAGTTTCTGATGACGGAGTGAAAATAACCAGCAAGCATTTTAACTGTTAATCCACTTGCTGGATTGAATTCCAAGGACAGATACATCCACTGCTGGGTTGCTAATCTGCTTTGATTCATGGTGCTGTTTGTGCCAGTACCTTCCTTGTTTTTCTAATCTGTGATTTTCTTGAACCATTTAACAGGCTCAAGAAAGGCTTAAATTCATGAAGAGTGGGTCTATAATAGATTTGTAAGCAGGAAGTTAAGCTATGTGTCTTGGCTCATCATCATTGTGGGCCTATTATATTCATCCACAATAGTCATTCCATGACTTTTAAAGCAGAACCAGATACTACCAGGATGTTTTCCTGGTCTACCCAATACAAAAATTTTATGTTACTTGTTAAATTGTAGAGGACTCCTTCAGAAGAGACCCTTGCTTTCACATGCTAACATTTACTGTGTCATCATGAAGGTTTTATTGCATCTTTTGTTTTGTTCTTTATATCCTCTCCTGTATTTGTAAAACACATTATTTTATAGAACACTTTTAGCATTGTTATCCTGTTTTGATCCTCACCACCACTCTGGAATAACGAAATATGTTAAAGACATGAATGCTACTGGTGATTCCATTCTTAATTAATCACTGAGTGTACAATTCCATAGCTGATCTGTGAAATGCTTTTAACATATGACCATGTGTTAATGGTCTTCCCTGATGTGTATATAACATCTTGACATAAACCCAAAGTACAGATTTTTATTACCCAGTAGTATGCACTACAGACACCCCCAGCTGATCTCTGACCCCACCATTTGAATTAGGGATTGAGTTCAAATCCACACGGAGGGCAGGGAGAAGAGCTCTGCATGAGCAGAGCTGGGTGGGGACTATGGCAAACCAGAGAGCACCATCCACTTGTTGCCAAATCTTCCACTGTCTCAAGAGGAACTGTTAATCCAGATCTTTTTGTAACCTCCCTATTTTACAATTAGGGTAACTAAAAAATTTTTTTAACTCTCTAGACCAAACAGGCCTTTGTTTTCTTTATTTTTAAAATTTTTTAATTTTAATTGGAGGTTAATTACTTTACAATATTTACAATGATACAGGATGCTTGGGGCAGGCCTTTGTTTTCTTGCTGAATTGAACCTTTGAGCTGTCATCTACAGCTCCTGCTTATCCTTCATTTTTTCTCTTTTCATTAGCTAGGGCTTGGCAGTGACAACATTACTTATTCAAAACAACCAAATCACTGTGTCCCGTGAGTTCCAAATGGACATGTCAAGTTACCTGAAAGCACCCTGTACTGGTTTTGATTACTATTTCCATCTATTCCTATTGTACTTTAAATGGAATTCTGACATTGTACATATCCCACCAAATAGTCATTGTTTGTGTTGTTATTTCTGTTCTGCTGGACAGTGAACTCTTTAGAAGCCCAAACTGTCTCTTTCATCTTTCTTAGCTGTCTCTTTCATCAGTTCTTAGCCCACAATGGACACTCTTTGTTTTTTATGAACATAGAAAGATTTGTACCACTACTTGTAAAAGGAACAGATTTAGTGAGTTAGGGAAGTGAATAAATACTATTATGACATTGCAAGCATCTGTGCACACATGTACACCTTTCCTTCCCGTTTCCTTCCCCAGGCTCTCTGGTAGCCTGGACCCCAGCCAGAGGAACATGGACACAGGCCCCCTCTTTCATGTTTCAGTGTTCCTTCTCTCACTAGAACACCCACTCCTTCTCCTATCCTAGTCACTATTTGAAGAAGTTCAAGACTTATCTTCTTCTAGAAATTTTCTCTGGCTGCTTTCACCCAAGAGAATCTTCTCCTTCAAATTTTTGTTCTGATTATAATTAAGCCCTTCCACTTCATCGCTTTATTACATTCAGTTTTTTCTACTTACATGCATAACTGTGTTCCTGAGAGACTAAAACTATGAAATACTCTGTTAGAAAATAGTTGTTTTGGGGGCGGTCCTACGATGGCGGAGGAATAGGACGGGGAGACTTTCTCCCTCACAAATTCATCAAAAGAACATTTCAACGCTGGGTAAACGTCACAAAACAACTTCTGAATGCTGGCAGAGGACATCAGGCACCCAGAAAAGCAGATCATTGTCTTCAAGAACAGGGAGGAAAACTATAAAAGACGGAAAAAAGAGACAAAAGAGGTAGGGAGGGAGCTCCATCCCGGGAAGGGAATCTTAAAAAGAGAGAAGTTTCCAAACACCAGGAAACATTCTTGTGGCCAAGTCTGTGGCGAGCCTTGGAAGCACAGAGGGCAACATAACAGGGAGGAAAAATAAATAATTAATTAAAAGCAACAGATTACGAGACCAATGGTAACTCCCCCAGCAGAGAAGCAGCAGAGAAGCCTGCATCCGCCACTAGCAAGCTGGGGCTGGACAGGGAGGCGCAGGCTGCAGTGCTTTTTAAGAATCCAGCTGGAATGCCCCAAGCATAACCAGAGTGAACTAACTTGGGCTAGCAAACCAGATTGTGGGAAAGCTACCACGGGAAAAGCTCTACATAAGACACTGCCAGGACCATGCACAGAACAAAGGATGGAACAGAATTAGCCTGCTGCAGACCATCCCCCTCAGGTGACAGGCAGCCAGAGCCAGAAGGGCTGGAAGGGGGCAATCACAACCCCAGAAAAACTTCCAAACTGCAAGCAAGCTTCTTTGCTAAGATTTCTTGGGGTTCTGGACAGTCATCATATGCCTAAAAAGGGGCGCCAGTTGTATACCCAGAAAACTGAGCAGTAGGGATGGGAAAGGCGATAAGTCGCAGCGACTGTACTTGCCAAACTCCCGAGCTGCACGGACCTGGGAAAGGCATAAAACGCAGGCCCAACCGAATCTGCGCCTCTGAGGACTATGTGAGTTCCTGAGCTTGAGCGGCTTAGACCAGGGAGGTGCATGCAGCCCAAGGCCAGCCTCAGACAGCAACCTCGAGCCTGAGCAGTGTGCACTGTGAGCAGGGGCAGGCTCAAGCGAGACTGAGACACTACGAACACATGCCAGTGTTATTTGTTTGCAGCATCCCTCCCTCCCCACAGCGCGACTGAACAGGTGAGCCGAAAAAAAAGTGTACACCACTTGTGTCAGGGCAGAAAACAGACACTGAAGAGACCAGCAAACAGAAAAAGCTAAAACAGAGGGAACCGCCTTGGAAGTACAGATCTTAAGAAATATAAGTCAGACCAAGGAACTATCCGAAAATGAACTGACCCCACACTGCCCACAACACCACCAGAGAAAGTCCCAGATATACCTTTACTATTTTTACGATTATTCTTTTTTTGTTTTGTTTTTTTCTTTTCTTTTTTTTAATTTAAAATTTTTTTAAGTTCTTAAAGCAAACGCCATATATATATATATATATATATATTTGTGGTTGTAGTCTTTTAAATAATTCTTATGATTTTGTTTTCTTCTTTGTCGTCTTTTCTTTAATATTGTATTTTTGAAAATCCAACCTCTACTCCAGATTTTTAAGGTTTGCTTTTTCGTATTTGTTATCAATTTTGTACCTTTAAAAACCCAATCTTCAGTACCCATTTTTACTTGAGACCGAGATTACTGGCTTGACCACTCTCTCCTCGTTTGGACTCTCCTTTTTCTCTACTAGGTTGCCTCTGTTTCCTCCCTCCCCCTTCTCTTCTCTAACCAACTCTGTGAATCTCTGTGTGTTCCAGACGGTGGAGAACACTTAGGGAACTGTTTACTGGCTGGATCTGTAGCTCTCCTTTTTTCCCTCTTTTACCCTCCTGGCAACCTCTGTCTCCTTCCTCCCTCTCCTCTTCTCTGTATAACTCCATGAACATCTCTGAGTGGTCCAGAGAATGGAGTGCACATAAGGAAGTGATTACTGGCTAGCTTGCTCTCTCCTCTTCTGATCCCACCTCATCTTATTCTAGTCACCTCTAACCACCCCCTCCCTCTTCTCTTCTCCATGTAACTCAGTGAACCTCTCTGGGTGTCCCTCAATTAGAAACTTTTCATTTCTAATCTAGATGTTTTATCATTGGTGCTGTATAGATGGAGAAGTCTTGAGGCTACTGTGAAAATAAAACTGAAAACCAGAAGCAGGAGGCTTAAGTCCAAATCCTGAGAACATCANGGATGGACTGGTTGGATCTCCTTGCAGTCCTAGGGACTCTCAAGACTCTTCTACAACACCACAGTTCAAAAGCATCAATTCTTCGATGCTCAGCTTTCTTTATAATCCAACTCTCACATCCATACATGACCACTGGAAAAACCATAGCCTTGACTAGACAGACCTTTGTGGACGAAGTAGTGTCTCTGCTTTTGAATATGCTGTCTAGGTTGGTCAAAACTTTCCTTCCAAGGAGTAACCCTCTTAATTTTATGGCTACAGTCACCATCTGCAGTGATTTTGGAGCCCAGAAAAACAAAGTGAGCCACTGTTTCCCCATCTATTTGCCATGAAGAAGTGATGGGACCAGATGCCATGATCTTAGTTTTCTGAATGTTGAGATTTAAGCCAACTTTTTCACTCTCCTCTTTCACTTTCATCAAGAGGCTCTTTAGTTCTTCACTATCTGCCATAAGGGTGGTGTCATCTGCTTATCTGAGGTTATTGATATTTCAATGAGGTTATTGAATATCACTTTTTTCTCTTAAGAGTATTTTCTATGCCCTTTGAAGACATCTTTGTGTACCCAAATCTCATGAAGAAATACAATGATGGCAGGGAGGAGTATATTTGGTGCCCAGGATCCCCTTGTATGGTTTTGGTCTCCCTCGACCAATGTTACCAGTAAATACACAAGTAAAGTGTGGTAACCAGGAGGTCAGATTGCTCAGAAATAAAAATCTGTATCAGACTACCAGGTAAGCCACTAAGCACAGCAGAGGTGTTCACTAAGTGTGAGGAAAGTCTAGAATGGCAGGAAAAGTGGGAGATGGTATCAGTTACAGCTCTGAGGCCAAACGCAAGTTGTAGGGGCTGCAGACTCTCTCACTGACCTTTCTTTTCTAGGTTTCCTTTGGGGAAGGAGACTCGAGGGACTCGGGGGAATTACTCCCAGAAATCATATGAAGAAAGGAATATAAGAGGTACAAGGGGTGGACTTAGTCAATGTTGTCATCTGTCATCCTCAGGACCAAAGACAACTGATGGTTTTTCTGACCTTACAACATAGACCTACCTAAAATATCTAGTTCTGTGAGCCTTTTTATTCCATTCTTTGTCTGGGATAGTGACTCTTTATTATGGCATTTCTGACTTCACCAGTTTTCAACTTCATTTAATGTAGGCTGTTACTATTTTCTTTTCACAGAAGCCAGTCTAACAGTATGTTTATCCCATCTGGCAAGATACTTGCCAGGATGCTAAACTCTGTATCTGGACAGGGTGTTCCCAAGTCAATAAACTCTTTTATCAAATATTATGTTCTCCTCCTAGGCCCTCATATTACAATTCCAAGCATATTTTCTGGCTTTGTTGGGGATATGGACTAGATCCTGCATCTCCTTTCATGTCTAGCTCCTTTTCTGCCTTACCAGGCCCAGTATAACCCTTCCCAAGCTATGTTGTATTTGACCCTTGTTATTTACAGGCTTATTGGCCAGGAGGAAACTGGAGGCAGACCCTGGAAGAGAGGCTGGCATGTGTCTTACAAGGGAGAAATGTCTGCAGTCTTCAAAGAAGGTGGAAGCAGTTCATTAAGAGAAGTGTGCACCATTTCTATAGGGTCAGATGTTAGGGGAACCTTGAGATCAAGGTTTTAGTCTGCTTTGATTTTATTCTTTTCTGATCTAGACCTGGGTATAATAGACATGTTGCCGTTGTTTATTCATGCTGCTATAACAAAATACCAGAGACTGGGTGGTTATAAACAACAAATATTTGTTTTTCACAGTTCTAGTGGCTATGGAGTCCAAAATAATGATATCAGCAGATTAAGCAGGAATCTTCTTTCCTTTAGAGGGTACCTTCACCCTCTGTCATTAAATAACCCTCTTTCTATCACAGAAACTCTGTGGAGCCTCTTTTATAATAGCACTAATTATGACAGTTCCATTCTCATAACTTAATCATCTAAAGACCCACCTTCAAATACTCTCACCTTAGGGGTTAGGTTCCAACACATGAATTTGGAGGTGGTGTGAGAATACTTTCAGAACAGAACAGCTGCCTAGTTTTCTCAGGTGGTGCTAGTGGTAAAAAGCCCGCCTGACAATGCAGGAGACATTAGAGATGTGGGTTTGATCCCTGGGTCGGGAAGATTCCCTGAAGCAGGGCATGGCAACCCACTCCAGTATTCCTGTCTGGAGAATCCCATGGACAGATGGGCTATGGTCCATAGGGTCACAATGAGTCGGATAGGACTGAAGCAACTTAGCACGCATGTCCTCCTGGTAAAATCCTAGGCCTGGTCTTCAGCTTTCTCTGCGTTCAGGTGATGCGAGATTAAGGTCTTTTTATATACTACGAAGAAAGCCCTCTGGATTTCCTTACCTTTAAATTGCCAGTTCATCACTTTCAGCCTTTTGTTACCTTTTCCCAAGCATTAGTGAAGCTCAGCAACAGCTATCCAAGTCCACTGTCCTTTTTGTTATGGTCACCACACGTTTCTGAAATACCTGCTATTGCACCGGTTTCTGAATTCCATTCTGCCAGTATATTATCCCAGTCTACCACCAGTAAAAACTCTAATAATGACATACCTCATACCAATGGCTGTCTATGTTTCACTTACCACCAATGATGAGTCTTCATTGCCACTCAGGTAGGAGGAGATCCAGCTTCAAAATCTCATCTTAGCATCTGCTTTCTCCAACCACTTCCCATACTGCCTATCATAGTTCTGGTTCTCCAGAAAGCAGAAACTAAGAGACTAGCCTGCAATAGGTTTATTAAAAGTGACAGTCACTCAGTCATATCCGACTCTGCAGCCCATGGAATTCTCCAGGCCAGAATACTGGAGTGGGTAGCCTTTCCCTTCTCCAGGAGATCTTCCCAATCCAGATATCAAACCCAGGTCTCCCAGATTCTTCACCAGCTGAGTCACAAAAGAAGCCCAAGAATATTGGAGTGGGTAGTCTATCCCTTCTCCAGTGGATCTTCCCAATCCAGGAATTGAACCAGGGTCTCCTGCATTGCAGGTGGATTCTTTACCAACTGAGCTATCAAGGAAGCAGGTTTGGAAATCAACTCTCATGGAAGAAATGTAAATAAAATAGAACTGAGCAGCAGGAGAAGTTAAGACTGTGATGCTATCTCAACAAAGGCCTTAACCAACTCTGTCTGGTACTCTGAAGCTGGGATGCTCAAGGTGGGATGAAGGAGCCACGACTTTATACACCCACATACCCCAGTCACTAGATAAAGCTGCCGGGGAGAACAGGATGTGACCTTGACTAAGGGAACTGTCTTTACCTGAGGCAATTGAAAAATGCTGGGAGTGCTGCCTGTTGAAAGCCCTCAGTTGTTAGTCTTACTTTAAAATGTAATGTAATTTACCAGTGAATACAATAAAAGAAAACAAATTGACACTTTTGTTTCTACTACAATCCAAATCCATTTCTTTCTCTTCTCTAATTGCACTGGACCTCTGGTATGGTGATCAATACAGTGATGCTGTTGCTGCTGCTGCTAAGTCACTTCAGTCGTGTCCAACTCTGTGTGACAGTGATGCTAGTTAACATTTTTCAGGGAGAAAGCTTTTAGCATTTTGCTCTTAAATATATATAGTGTATGTGTTTTTATACATACTTTTGATTAGCTATGAATGTCCCTTCTTTCCTAGTTTTTTCTTAGAAACAGATGCTGAATTTAACCAAATGCATTTTCTGTATCTACTGAGATAATCATATAATCCATTGAGATTACTCTTTTATTCCATTCACATAGCAAACTACAGTGACTTTAAAATATTAACCAAGTTTCTTTTTTACACATGTTGATTTTATTTGCTAGAATTTTGCAATTAGATTTTTATACTTGTTTTTGAGCGATTTGTCTGTATATTACCTTTCCTGTAATGCTTTGTCAGATTTTGCTATAAAGGTCATGCTGCCTTCATAAAATGATTCAGAAAGTATTCTCTTTGTTTGCCTAAGACTGGTATTATACATTTCTTTATTGTTTGGTCCAATTCATTAGCATCTAAGGCCAGAGTTTCTTTGTGGGAAGATTTTTATTAAGAAATTCTTTTCTTTACTAGATATAGGACTATTCAGATTTTTGCTTTCTTCTTAAGTCAATTTTGATAAGTTGTATTTTTATCAATTTATGTATCTCACCTAAATTGTTAAGAGTTTCCACTTAGCTTCTCATCCTTTTATAAGCATCGTTCTACTACTCTCTGTTTATTTTTCTCCTTTTTGCCTTGAACTACATTTGGATTAGAAGTTGTTCTGAGTGGAAAAGCAGCTTAGACTATTAGGCTCAGTTCTCTTCACTTCCTTGCTCTCTAGGATCCTGACCTCTCAAATCTTCCTACCTTGGTGTTTCTCTAATGCATTCAAGAAGATGTCATTTTACACTTTGTTCAATGTTTCTAATTGTTTTTAGCAAGAGGATTGTTTTGCTTATCCATGATAGATGGAAATAATGTGTTACAATAAATATCTGACTAATAAATGCAAATTGCATTCCATAATTAATGTATGCCATATCTAGAAGTCACTAGGAATATGTGTCCTTTAGGAAAACACCTGGTGTCCTTATACTACATTCTGTTTTCCCTCTACCGTTTAACAGGCTTCTCAAAGACAAAGAGGATGTGTCTTTGAATAGAAAAGTACATTTGTATCCATGTACTTAAACTGAACCACAAAAAACGACTGAAGCTTAATTCATGCAATTTAAAAATCACTAAAATTATCATCACCTTAAGCATTGCAGGCAGACGCTTTACCCCCTGAGCCACCAGGGAAGCCCCTTAAGTATATTCAATTCAGTTCAGTCGCTCAGTCATGTCCAACTCTTTGCGACCCCATGAATCGCAGCACGCCAGGCCTCCCTGTCCATCACCAACTCCCGGAGTTCACTCAGACTCACATCCATCGAGTCAGTGATGGCATCCAGCCATTTCATCCTCTGTCATCCCCTTCTCCTCCTGCCCCCAATCCCTCCCAGCATCAGTCTTTTCCAGTGAGTCAACTCTTCACATGAGGTGGCCAGAGTACTGGAGTTTCAGCTTTAGCATCATTCCTTTCAAAGAAATCCCAGGGCTGATCTACTTCAGAATGGACTGGTTGGATCTCCTCTTAAGTGTATTAGAGGTTCTCAGTTAATATAGTCAATTACTATCGCTATTATTGTAAACACACTATTCTACTTCTGAAAGACAACCTTCAGCAAAACAATGAAGGTAATTGTCGCAGTAATATAATTCGTTGAGAATGGCTTAGCTATCTACAAAATTCAGCAAACTTAATTTAATGGACAAAACAGTCATGATATAAGACTAAATGCTTGATTCTTTCTTACCTAAAAAACTTAAGACTATGATCATCACCATGAGTATTTCCTTAATCAAGAATGAGCAATGATAGAGTTTTAGACCAGAAACATACATAAAACAGTGTGACACCATCATAAAATACATGTGCTAGCAAAGGAAGGTTTATGTAGCTAAGGCAAAGAAATGAAAGATTACCTAATAAATTCAAAACTCAATCAAACTGTCTACCGTCTCTGCTCAAATAGTTCAGTAAATGGTAAATTTTGAAGGATGTAAATTCTTCCCATATGTCTGAATATAATGCAGCCTCATTAGATGGTTTCCTGCCTTTCTATTTTGTTGTAGAAACTTGCAGTGTTACAAAATTTCAAAAAGACAGTATTAGCCAAAGTGACCCATGATATTAAGAGAGAAATGAAGTCAACTGTATTAAACTTTTTAGGAACAACCTTACTTTAAGGAAACAAGATAGATTCTGGTTACAGATGAAAATGATAGTGGTAAGAAAACAACTGCTAGTTAGCTGGGTTATACTGTGCTCTGAAAAGTCTTTTGTTAACATGATCTCTCTATTTAGAACTCCATTACCCTGTGTTTAAAACAAAGGCACCCCATTCAAAGCAGGCTATAATTGCAGTCTTTCAGCAAAACAGCATTTACCAAAACATGCCTTTCAGAATGTGGTACAATTTATCACCCCTATGGTGCATGACACACAATTACATTTGTCACTGATTTAATTGGATATTACATGTCAGTAATGACTCATCAGGTCCAGAAGTTATGAAAGATGAATTTTTTACTACTATATTTCAGAATTTGCTCCAAAAATAAAACTTAAAAAAAATAATTTATTTCTTAGTAAGGGCAGAAGCTACACTTGGGAGAAACATTAATCCATGTTTTAGAAAAATAACGACATATTTCATTTATTGACAGCAAGATGATTGCCTACAGTGTTTCTCATTACCTCTAGATCACAAATGAGTAAATCACTGTCAGACAAACCAAGGTTAAAATTGAGTGTGTACATTTTAACAAGGTGCAGCAATAAATATATAAAATAAACAACAACAACAAAAAGCCTTATCACCAGGAGAGGATTGTTAATTCAGAGAATTTTTAAGATTCTGTGATCTGATAAGTTCTGCAACCTAGTCACTGCTGATATTAAATTAGGTTGCAGAAAATGAATATTTCATTTTTAAGATGCTGTTGCTTGGAGACCTGGAAAGAGAAGGCTGGTTTAGCCTAAGATGGGAGAGATGTTATGAGGGTTAGCATTTTCTACTCCTGAAAACTGCTGGAAAATGCCTTGGAAAAAGTACATAAGGGAGGCAAAACGATGATTATACAAATGAGATCATTATAAATGCCACCATGCATATCATTTATTCCAAGCCAAGGAAGTCTCTCTCTACCCTTAACTCTTACTAATAAGACTTAAGTTGGGGGAAAAAAAAATAATGTGATACCATAGACCAATATTTTTTTTTTTTTAACAGACACAGTTTTCAAAAAGGCAAAACAAAGGATGTTTTTCTTACAAAGGAGGCTCAATAAGTAACAGAGACATATAACCTCATTAGCTACATGTTGGATGGATCTATACTCACCTGGATACATTTTAATCAGCCATATAAACATTGAAAACACTTTCTTTTCATCACTCTTGAAGCTAGAGCAGTTTTGAGAGCTCTTCCACTGTTGGGGTATGGAGGAATGCTAATTTTTTCCCAGGATCTATAATTACAGAACCTCTTGAGCTTTACCTGGGCACACGGCTGCCCTCCATAGATTGCTTTTCCCAGCCTTTCTGCCAGGCAGGTGTGACCATGTGAATATGTTTTGACCGGTGAGATGCAGGCTGAAGGCATGTATGCAACTTGTTAATCATAATTTTTTGGAAAGAAGCTTTGTCCTTTACTCCTTCTTTTCCCTTCTCGTGGGCTGGTGTGCTCAGGTAATGATGTGAGCCAGATTCACCATATGGAGCTGTACTTAGCAGTATGGCAGAGCAGCAAGATGGAAGAAACCTAGATGCCTGGATGACTCATGGAATAAAGTAACCAGCCTGTATTGCCTGCCAGTTCTAGGCTGTCTCATGATAGAGAAATAGACAAATAATGCCTGTCTCATAAATCTGTATTTGAGTGTCTCTTTTTGAAAGCAATATGTTGTCCTTCAGTCACTAAGTCATGTCTAACTCTTTGTAACCCCATGGAATTTGCTCATGTCCATTGAGTCAGTGAGTCATTAAGTCCATCCAACTATCTCATCCTCTTTTGCCTCCTTCTCCTCCTGCCCTCAAACTTTCCCAGCATCAGGGTCTTTTCCAATGACTTGGCTCTTCACATCAGGTGGCCAAAGTATTGGAGCTTCAGCTTCAGCATCAGTCCTTTAGGATTGACTGGTTTGATCTCCTTGCTGTCCAAGGGACTCTCAAGAGTCTTCCCCAGCACAATTCGAAAGCATCAGTTCTCCACCATTCAACCTTCTTTATGATCCAACTCTCACATCCATACATGACTACTGGAAAAACCATAGCTTTGAATAGATGGACCTTTGTCAGCAAAATGATGTCTCTTTGTCGGCAAAATGATGTCTCTGCTTTTTAATATGCTGTCTAGTTTGGTCATAGCTTTTCTACCAAGAAGCAAGCATCTTTTAATTTTGTGGCTGAGTCACCAGCTACAGTGATTTTTGGAGCCCAAGAAAATAAAATCTGCCACTGTTTTCACCATTTCCCCATCTATTTGTCATGAACTGATGGGACTGGATGCCATTATCTTAGTTTTTGAATGTTGAGTTTTAAGCCAGTTTTTTTCATTCTCCTCTTTCACTCTCAGCAAGAGACTCTTTAGTTCCTCTTCACTTTCTGCCATTAGAGTGTTATCATCTGCATATCTGACATTGTTGATATGTCTTCTGGCAGTCTTGATTCCAGCTTGTGATTCATCCAGCCTGGCATTTCACATGATGTACTCTGCATTTAAATTAAATAAGCAGTGTGACAATATATAGCCTTGATGTACTTCTTTCCCAATTTGTAACCAGTCCATTGTTCCATGTCCAGTTCTAACTGTTGCTTCTTGACCAGAATACAGGTTTCTCAGGAATCTGGTAAGGTAGCTTGGTATTCCCATCTTTTTAAGAATTTTCCACAGTTTGTTGTGATCCACACTGTCAAAGGCTTTAATGTAGTCAATGAAGCAGTAGTAGATGTTCTTTCCAGAATTCCGTTGCTCTTTCTAAGATCTGACGGATGTCGGCAATTTGACCTCTGGTTCCTCTGCCTTTTCTGAATCCAGCTTGTACATCTAGAATTTCTCAGTTGACATACTATTGAAGCCTAGCTTGCAGGATTTTGAGCATCACCTTGCTAGTACGTGAAATGTGCACAATTGTACAGTAGTTTGGACATTCTTTGGCACTGCCCTTCTTTGGCACTGGAATGAAACTGACCTTTTCCAGTCCTGTGACCATTGCTGAGTTTTCCAAATTTGCTGGAGTAATGAATACAGCACTTTTACAGCACGATCTTATAGGATTTTAAATAGCTCAGCTGGAATTCCATCACCTCCACTAGCTTTGTTTGTAGTAATGATTCCTAAGGCCCACTTGATTTCATACTCCGGATGTCTGGCTCAAGGTGAGTGGTCACATGATCATGGTTATCTGGGTCATTAAGACCTTCTTTTGTCTAGTTATTCTGTAACCTAACTCACATATTAGATTTTGGTAGTCACGGTCTCAAGAGAGGATTTTTCCTCTTGTCATTTTTTTAACTTGATCATCATTCTAACCTACTCATCTACCTTTCTCAGTTCTTAATAGTAGATACAGAATCAGGATGACAACCTATTCTCCAATGCAGTTTGAGCCAACTTAATTTTTTGGTTGCTGCCAACCCCTATATAATCCTCATCCAGAATTTTAACATGTGTTCCAACTGTGGAATACATCTCTATATATGATCCTGCCTCCATGACCACAGTGACATCCCAAGAAATGAGCATGTGACACAAGCTGGGAAAGTTAAGTTTTCCTGGGTTCTTCCTGGATAATGGGGACTTCCTTTCTTGTGAAACATATATTCAATAACTTTTGAAGCCCTTTTGCAGTGATAAAGAATGAACAGAGAAGGTGGTCAGTGTATAGTGCAAGGAAGAAGACAAACCCCAGTGCTCGTCACCAGTTATCCCAAGCCAGGAACCTGAATTTCACAAGCCATATGAACCAAAAAAGGAAAAAAAAACAAAAAAACAAAACCAAAAGTTATTTTGGCCTAGGCTAGTTTGGACTGGGTTCTTCCATTATCAAATAAAGGATCCCTGATTAATGCTCTCTGCAAATTAACTTCATTATTGCAACACTGACCTTGTATGCTTAAAATAGGCCCTTGGGCTTTCTTTTTCTCCCCAGCAGCATCAAGAATCAAACAATAAAAGGTGAAAACCTAATGCCATTAAAATATCTGGCTATAGTTCCATAGCCTATATATAAACAAATTTCACTCTTCAAATCATGATTTTATTCTTCCAGGTTAAACATGAGTTACTGGACTCCATAAATACTGTCCTAATTTTGTGACTACCAAGCCACCCCAAATGGTTAGTTCAAAGTAGCAGCAGGATCATAAGAGTAAAGTATTTTTTGTTATAACTGCACCTCAGCCTACAACATGGAGATTTACCACCTGGAAAACAGAAACAAAAATTATAATGCTATACCTAAAAGCATATACAACACCATCGAATGACTGCTTTTCTGTTTTTGAATGTTGGAAAATGAAAAGGTTGACAAGCTATTTGTTCATAAAATAAAGGACCATCTTGCAGGCCAGGACTGATTAAAAAAGGATTTTTTGTGATCTGACTATATCATTTTAACGTAAAATTGAAGGGAGGAGAGGTGGCCACCTGTAAGTTGGGGGTGGGACATTCCCTGGGACCAGTGGCATTAACAGGGTGTGGTTGTTTTCATATTGTTAATGCCATGATCTGATCATGTAAGATCAGAACACTCTTTCAATAACTAATGAACAGTCATTCTTCCTTCCATCCTGACAGATGGAAGACTTAATTTTAACCAAATAAAACTCCTTGCTGAAGAGGATGCAGGAGGCATTTCTGAGGTGTGCGAGGGCATGAGCAGTGCACATTTAACAAAGAATTTCTTTCATGTTCCCAAGAATCACAGTAGAGAATAACTCCTATGACAAATAGATGCTGACAAGGGCCACCACATCAAAATTCTCTTCTCTCCAGATGTCACTCATAACTGATTGACACAGCAGACAGTCCCTGTTGGTGAGGCTCAAAGATGAACTTATTTTAAATCTAATAGCCAGTGGGAATGTGTTTTAGCCTTTTCTATGATTGCCAGGGTTATACTAATAGTCTGCATCCTAAGCGAAGCCTTTAAGGAAGAAGAGTAGCAGTAGGTGAGGCACAGTTTTCCCTGTTTCTATAATTCTTAATTGCTATCAGTTTGTACAGATACAGATGCTTAACTATGTATGTTTTCTTAATTGTATGTAAATTCTTCATGTTCACAGCATAACTACTTTTCTTTGCATTATACTCCTGTATCTGTCTGCCAGTTTACAAGCCTGGGCCTGGGTCAATAAGTTAACTTTCTTCTTCATTCACATAATAAGTAGTTATTGTGAAAATGAATCTATAGGACTATTAGGATAGAAAATTGAAAATAGTGCTAGACATTCTCTTCTAAGAAGTTAATGATCCATGTGAGAGGAAGACAGGATTCAGAGTAGGAAGCAATAAAAAAACTTAAAAGACAGCAGCCCACTTGAATGTACTGCCTAAGTGGAGCAGGCTGCTATTTCTTAAATTTCAGTCACATTCATGCTAATCTGATGTGGTTTACCTTCTGCCATATTCACATGCTATGGAATTATTATTACTTAATCAATATTTTTATATAGATGAAATTAGCCATTTTTTTCCTTCATTAATCCCATAGTCAAAGGAAACTCGACAGCTACCATAGATGGAAACGTCTTTCTAAAACTTAGTATAAAAGGGAATACACTAAAAATAAAACCGTGTTATAAAATTTCAGCTAGGTATTTGCACTTGCTGAAAGCTGAGACCTGTTATGTATCTGTATAATCTCAGATCGTTTTTCTTTTATTTAAAGTCATCATGGCACAGCCAGTAGTATGTGCCCCACAATTAGGGATCTACTAGTTAGGAAATAACAGTGAAAGGAATTCAGAAGAGGAAGGTGATCTGTAGGCCAGGTGATCTACTAAGGCTTCCTGAAAGACACAGCCTTTGAGTGGGGCTTGAATTGATAGGGCTTGAATTATCCAACTAGTGGACCCAGGGGCAGAAATGATTTGGGCAATTACGGAGAAGAGTTGAGACATAGGAGTCTAATATAAGTGATGCTAAGTTTGCTTTCTTAATCAGCCATCAACCTAGGACTTCAATAACAGTAGACAATTAACATTACTAATCACTATGTACCAAGCACTAAGCTAGGCATTTTCACATATGTTTCCTCTTTTGATCCTAATAACTTAAGGAAACAGCTATCTCCATTTTATAGATGAGGAAACTAAGGTACAGAACTAATTCAAGGTTATACAGCTTTGAAAGCAGTGGAACCAGGGATTATAACCTAGGTCCTTCTGTATCCAAAGTCTTTTTTCTCTCCCTCATACTGTGTTTCCAGTGAAATCATGAAATGAAAGCCATGGGCCATCTTGGGAAATTCTCATTAAAGGACTCTGCAGTGGGAGAGAAGAAGGCAGAGGAGGTGAGAGGAGTTTACTCCTTCACTAAGGCCCTGAGAAACTGAGGCTAATAAGCGCCCAGGTAGACGTGTGGTTGCTCCAGTATTTGCTTCTTTTCCGGAATATTCTAGTTTGGCCTTCAGTAATGAAACCAAGAACCTCAAGTTAGGCCTCCCAGCTCTGAAACTGGAAAATATCAGCTGTGCATATCAGCAGCATCGGTGACCAAATGTTGACCTTGCTGAGTTAATCAGTAGACAAACTAATCAGTTGGAAAAATGCAAATTTGTTGGAACTCATTACACTGAGCCACTCCTTAAATTAAGTTCCAAATAGTGACTCAAAATCTGGGTCAGATAAGGAACAATGTAAGACTGTAATAAGCAGGCTGGAGAGCAGCAGCACCTGAAATTCTATCATTTGAGGCATTTGTATTCTTTTCTCCTGGGCCCGTTAACAGTGTCTACGGAACAGCAAATGGCCAACTCAGTTTGGATTAGACTGTTTCTCTAGATGTCACATATTTATGTGGATGAACATTTTTTTATAACGGAGTTTGGTTTAGAGTTTGATCAGTGCACCTGCTCCTTTACTCCAAATGTCAAACCTTAAGCTACTTCATCTCCCTCATCAACAGTGGATTGTTGTAAGATTCCAGAGGTGAACATTATATCATGGACTAACCTCATCCCTTGCTCCCTGGAACCTCTGGGTCACTAAGTCTGAGAAATCAAAACTGTGTACTGGGCTTTTTTCAAAAATGCCAGTTATGATTTAAAACCAATGGCTGTCACCAGCATCCCAGTGGGACATGTTAATAATGGGGCTTCATTTCCTCCCCCAAAATGATCAAGCATCTTCAAGAAAATGGACACTGTCCCTCTTCATTCTTGCTAACTTCCAGTGTGCCTTGGAAAACTCTCAGTGCCTGACTCCCCTGCACATGAACTTGGAAGACATGTTCCAGAAATTTCCATTAAAGGAGGGGGCACTTAACAAAATGCACAGCATGTGCAGTAAGAGGGTCTCAAATTTAGCACTTCAGTCTTGTGCTTAAATAATCACCAATGGGATGGAATTGTTGAGAATTTAAAAATAAAACACCTCATGATGAAAGCAAAGATGATTTTGACTAACATCTGTTTCTTTATGTACCTACAATGTTCCTGGCATGAGACCAAATCATTTCCAAAGGTGACTAGACACAATACTTCAAAAAGCTTATGATCTGGCATGCAAGGCAGATAAATTTTTACCCAACAGTGAGACATGTGCAAATACAGAAGTACCTACAAGGTACAAGAGCAGTGTTTAATTTTTTTCTTGCTCCCCTCAAAAATCTCTAACGTTAACAATAATTCAGGCAAGACTCCTTAACCTGGAGAAAAGATGATGAGTAGGCTGTGGGTATTAATTGCTGTCTTCAGACAGTTGAAAAACTGCCACAGAGAAAGTAGAGGAATATTTCTCTGAGTTGCTCAGGAAAGCATATCTGGTTAAATATTTATAAGGTACATTTTAATTTCACATCAGAGGGAACTTTCTCCTAAGAAGGATATTCCCAGAGAAGGCAATGGCAACCCACTCCAGCACTCTTGCCTGGAAAGTCCCATGGGCCGAGGAGCCTGGTAGGCTGCAATCCATGGGGTTGCTAAGAGTCGGACATGACTGAGTGACTTCACTTTCACTTTTCACTTTCATGCATTGGAGAAGGAAATGGCAACCCACTCCAGTGTTCTTGCCTGGAGAATTCCAGGGATGGGGGAGCCTGGTGGGCTGCCGTCTATGGGGTCGCACAGAGTCAGACACGACTGAAGCAACTTAGAAGCAGCAGCAGCAGCAGCAGCAGGGTATTCCCACAAGAGGCTAGATCTATTGAGAAGCACAGAGATATCCTATTTCTATGCTATGAATGGCCAGTCATATAGTTTTTATCCTTACTGGGCATGTTTCCTTGTCTTTGCCACCAGCCCACTTCTTATTTGCCAACATCCTTTATCCTTATGCCCTGAGAAGAGGCAGGTCCACTAAGCCATGTAACATCTAGTGACCCCACCACACCCCGGCCTAGCTAACTGGTCCATGAATGAGACACATAACCCAAGGCCAGGCTTTCATAGGCTGCCTAGCAATCAGTTGTGCTCTTTCCTGAGAACCTGAGTTAAGAGTAGCAGAGGTGGTGGTTGTTCAGTCTTAGATGGGTCCAGTTTGTAGACTCCTGACTTGTGGCACTGTGGGCTGCGTGCCATAGATACAGTCAGCTCACAGAGAAGCCAGCAGGAAGAGAGATATATCACACCATGTGTCCACTGATGGAGAGAGGCAAGACCAAGCAGCTCCTGAAACTGAGGACAGGCTTTGGTTTGTACCAGGTTCTAATTTCTGTTCCTATGAGCCTGGTTATGACCCTGAGTTTGCCTGTCAAATCCTTAAAATAAGCCACCTTTCCTTGAACTAGCATCAGTATCTTTTTGTTCTGTGGACCAATGATACCCATTGAAACAGTAACAAAAAGCTTATAGTTCTCTATCAAGAATTAAGCAGCATCTATACACACTCATTCCTGCAACCTAAAAATTATATAATTAAATTTTGATTCCTGGACATTGTTATTAGGATCATTTTCATTTTTCTTTTTCTTACACATGAAGAATAGCTTGAGAGGACCCAAGAATGTTGAAATCAAAATCATTTTCCCCACAGGATTTTGGAATTTATTTCTATTCCTTCTAGCATTTTCATATTATAGGTGAGACACTGGATGCCAGACTGATTCTCCTTCCTTAACAATCACCACATCTGCTTTTTATTCTGCAGCTGTGCATTTTTCTCTGAATATCCCCAAAACTCAAAAATAGCACATGTCTATATGCATGCCTTTTCTAAGCACCTGTCTAGAATTTATTGTGCCCTTTTGATCTGAAGACTCGAGAATTTATTTGTCTGAGGGAATTTTACTTACTTGCTCTAGTATCACTTCTTTAAACTTCTTCCCATCTATGTTTTCTCTTTCCATAATACACACTGGATATCTCATCTCTTAGGCTTATTCTGCGCTTCTTCCCTTTTATCCATAATTTAAATGTTGTCCTCTAGCTCTGAACTTTGAAGAATGTCTTCTGTTGGTTTATCAGTTCATCATTTCACTGTTCATCTATTTGGTGTCTGTATTCTGTTTTCAGTTTTGGTAAACATTTATTTTCTATGAATTCTGTCTTGGTCACCAATTACTTCTTTTCTTTTTAAGCACATGATACTCTTACTTTCCAAAGTTATTACACAATCATAATAAGATTAATAGTTTAAAACTTTACTTTTACTCCTGTTTCTTCCATTATATCCATTTCAGTAGAGGCCAAGGGTGGTGTAGATAGTCCAATCCATGAAAACCCCTTTGACTCCTAAGTGTTGCAATAGAGCATGAAAATAATAATATTGATAAAAGATATAGTCAGAGTTTAAAGACAAGATTAACATTTCCTTGGCAGAAATAGGAGACAACTGCAAAGCACTGAATGAGATAATATCAAAAGCCTACAGTGTCTAAGGTTTGGTTCCCACTATATGCGAGCCTAAACGTAACCCAAGCCAAGTGGAATCCCACTTGCTAAATTTTCACTCAAATATGAGGCCAAAATAAATACATTTTTGAACATGCCAAGACTTACAGAATTTGACAAGAGATGTTCATTGTAAAAGAATTATCAGCAGACGTACTGCACTGAGGCTTTAAGGTCCCAGATATATAGAGAAAGCTTCTCATACCCAAAACAGTTTGCTTGTTAACAATGACTTTAGTGAGTATGATCTCTAGTCAGTCATGTGTGCACATATGTTATATAAAGCTATAGAACTTTTCCTGTTCATACAGTGGTTAAGAATCCACCTGCCAGTGAAGGGGACATGGGTTTGATCCCTACAGATACAGGAATATTCCACATGCCCTGAACAACTAAGCTAGCGCACCACAACTACTGAGCCCATGCTCTTGAGCCCATGAGGTGCAGCTACTAAGTCCGAGGCTACAACTACTGAAGCTGAAAGCATCTCCTAGAACCCAAGCTCTGCAAGAGAAGACCTGCACCACAGTGAAGAGTAGCCCCAACTTGTTGCAACTAGAGAAAGCCCTCGCATAGCAGTGAAGACCCAGCACAACCCCCCAAAATCATTTTTTTCATAAAGCTATATATCTATATGCGTGTACATGTAGACATATGTATATCTACATATATATGTCTATATATGTGTGTATATATGTGTCAGTTGTGTCCGACTCTTCACAACCCCATATGCTGTACAGTCCATGGAATTCTCCAGGCCAGAATACTGGAGTGGGTGGCCTTTCCCTTCTCCAGGGGATTTTCCCAACACATCAAACCCAGGTCTCCCGCATTGTAGGCAGATTCTTCACCAGCTGAGCCACCAGGGAAGCCCAAGAATACCGGAGTGGGTAACCTATCCATTCTCCAGCAGATCTTCCTGACCCAGGAATCAAACCAGGGTCTCCTTCATTGCAGGCAGATTCTTTACCAACTGAACCATCAGGGAAGCCCCTAGACATATGTATATCTACATACATATGTCTATATATGTGTGAATATGTGTATGTGTGTGTATATATATATGTACAGTATATCTATGTGGAGAAGGCAATGGCAACCCACTCCAATACTCTTGCCTGGAAAATCCGATAGACAGAGGAGCCTGGTAGGCTGCAATCCATGGGGTCGCTAAGAGTTGGACACGACTGAGCGATTTCACTTTCACTTTTCACTTTCATGCTTTGGAGAAGGAAATGGCAACCCATTCCAGTGTTCTTGCCTGGAGAATCCCGGGGACAGGGGAGCCTGGTGGGCTGCCGTCTGTGGGATCACACAGAGTCAGACACAACTGAAGCGACTTAGCAGCAGCAGCAGCAGCAGCAGCAGCAGTATATCTATGTATATATGTATATGTATGGACATCTGTATATATGTATGTATGTGTGTGAATAAACACTGTTGTGTTGTTTATACAAGAAATGGGAGATCTGAAGATAATATGGCAAAATGTTCACATTGGTTAGATCTATCTGGATGATGATGTCAAGTAGAGTGCTCTCTATCTTTCTGTATGTCTTAACTACCACTTATTAAATATTTTTAATTAATTTGAAAGCATAAAAATCCATGAACTTGGCTTGTTCATGAGCACAGATTCCAGGCATTTAAGATTATCAGTACCTGTTCTCTCACAAGCTCATCAGATCATTGATGTTGAAGATTTTTCTTACGCTCATCATAGTAATACTGCCTATTATGGATTGTTGGGTTTTTTTTTTTTTAAGACAATTTTACAATCAGCCACACATCTTGGAAAAAAATGTTTTCTCCCTATTTGAATTCAACTTTACTTGAGTTGTCTTTTTATTTGGGGGGAGGGGCTGGGCTTGGCAGGGGGACTGTCACAAGGGAATGGTCACAGAAGCACGTGCTGTCTCCCCTGGTGAAGGGGACCATCTTTAACAGTCTCTTTCCTTGGGTTCATAAATGGATTTCTGCCTCATCTTGCAGTAAATCTGAGACCAAAAGAATTCATAGGGCCTCCTAATGCAGTAATGCAGCATGACTGATGAAATGTGGCAGGCACAACCCAATATCTAGTTTTCTGAAAACCACACTGAAATGAACCATCCTGGCCAGAAAGTTAAAACAATACGCAGACTTGAACAACCACCAAAGTTATTTTCCTTGATTCAGTCGTATTCTCAGGCACTTTGCAATTTGGATTACAAAGCACTATCTGTGTATTTTCTGATGGTGGGTGACAGCTACTGTTTATTCCCAGAAACTCAAATTAATGGTTTTGTTAAATCGACTTTCACCACTGCACACATAAGTCATCCCCTGGGGATCTGTCTAAAGGTCTAAGCCAGTTTCATGTACTTCAAAATGAGTGTTCTTAAGCAAACAGCAAGAAAATTGGTTACCTGAATCTTGAAAGTCAATTGAGGTGCTGCCTGCAAGGACATAGGAGGGTCAGAAGAAATAGGTATAAAATCAGAACCAACTTCATTGGCCCTTCCCTAGCATAACAATCAGGTCAGTAAAATGGACCAATGACTCCAAGACGATGGGAAAGGTTGGAATTGAGAAGACTTTGGTTCCAGTCTCATTCTTTTCCTCACTCCCTCTCAGGCTTAGCTGTCCCATTTTTAACACTTGATCCCAGCTCTCGGCTTAGTGATTAACACATCAGGATAAAATGAAATTACAGAAGTGAAAATACGTTGGAGATGGTAAAACATTTTGTATGTATAAGACATTAAATTATCTGCTGGGTATTTAGTTGAAGTTTTTATCTTTCAAGCTGGTGGCTTGGACTCAGTGAAAACAACAAACTGAACCACATCTGACTTCTCAGTATCTGAGAGTGTCCTGTAAATTGAGTGCAACCATCCTAAACTGAGCACCTTCTAAAGCTGTTGTGAGAAGCACGTGAGAAAATAGATGCAAGAGCATACTGCAATGTAAAAGAGATGGGATAAATATCAAATGTGGTTAATTCTGATGACTGTTCTGATTGCCTTTCTAAACAAGCCACCTTCTGGAATATGCTGGTGAAAGAGGCACAGAAATCCCAGTTCTGAGCAGCAAAACCCCAGGAAGGGTCTGGAGGTCTCATCATGTGGATCAGATTTGCCTGTTATCTGGATATTTCAAGAAACAGTTGTGATTTTTTTCCTTGCCTTGGTTCTAGTCACCTGAAAAACTGTCTCTGTTCTCAATTTCAGTTTCTAGTGGGCATTCTGAAATGAAACAAAACTAACCCATGCAGGAACTACAGGCCTATGGTTTGGAGATTCTGCAGAATATACGCAAAGAAAGCCACAGAAGCTAAATTACCTGCTTGCGTGCCAACTTGCTTCAGTTGTGTCCAACTGTGTGTGACTCTGTGGACTGTAGCCTGCTAGGACCCTCTGTCCATGGGGATTCTCTGGGCAAGAATCCTGGAGTGGATTGTCATGCCCTCCTCCAGGGGATCTTCCCGACCCAAGGATCGAACCTGCATCTCTTACATCTCCCACATTGGCAGGCAGGCAGGTATTTTTTTTACCACTAGCACCGCCTGGGAAGCTAAATTAGGTGATGTGGTGGTGGTTTAGTCATTCAGTCTTGGCCACCTCTTGCAACACCATGGACTGCANCTGCATCTCTTACATCTCCCACATTGGCAGGCAGGCAGGTATTTTTTTTACCACTAGCACCGCCTGGGAAGCTAAATTAGGTGATGTGGTGGTGGTTTAGTCATTCAGTCTTGGCCACCTCTTGCAACACCATGGACTGCAGCCTGGCAGGCTCCTCTGTCCATAAGATGGCAAATGTCTTATTTGGCTACCCTGATGGCTCAGATGGTAAAGAATCTGCCTGAAATGCAGGAGATCCAAGTTTGATCCCTGGGTCAGGAAGATCCCCTGGAGAAGGGACTGGCAACCCACTCCAGTATTCTCGCCTGCTGAATTCCATGGACAGAAAAGCCTGGCAGGCTACAGTCCATGGAGCCACAAAGAGTTAGACATGCCCGACTGACTAAAAATTTCACCTTCAAATGTCTTATTTAGAGTGAAAATGGCATGTTTTCTTTAGCAACAGAAACTCTCCAAATACTAGCCTAAAACATCTAAAATCAATAGCATCTACACAAAACTCATACGAAAAAACACAAGTAAATTATATCAAAATCATACTACTTCAAGTGCACGAAAACTAAAAAAGAAAAGTCAAGTTTGACAAGGATTTGATTCAGATTCAAATAAAGCCCTTGTCAGAGCAGTGTAGCAGCAGGAATACAAGGTTAGGGATCACTGGCCTGGGGCAGGCACTTCACTCCCACGTTTGCTTATTCTCCTGTGAAATGCAGATAATAATCTACTACAGTATCGACTCTTTGCTCAACAAGGCTATAGATGGGAATGTGGTTTCCAAAGTGTAAGGCCCAGTGGAAATGCAAGTTATCTTGGTTACACTCTGTTCAATTCATGGAATCAGTTCTGTTCCTCTACTCTGTGCCAGCCATCAAGGTAATTGTCAGAGGCAAAAGCAGAATTTAATGCCATGTCTGACTCTTTTTGCTGTGGTATGGACTGTAGTCCACCTAGCTCCTCTGCTCAGGGAATTTCCCAGGCAAGAATACTGGAGTGGGTTTCCATTTCCTTCTCCAGGGGATCTTCCTGATCGAAGGATCAAACCCGCGCCTCCTGTGTTTGGAGGCAGATTCTTTAACACAGCCACGTGGGAAGTCCAGCACCCAATACAATATATATTGGCAACATGGTGTGTGCTCTACAACAGTGTCCTCAACCAGGTGCCACCGTGCCTGGGAAGGTCTGTGGATTTCTTCAAGTGGGTCTCTGTTTCCTCTAAAGTTTTACTATACACACGTGTTGACATATATGCATGTATAGTAAATATGTGTGTGCATGTGTACGCATGTGTGTGTACATGTACTCAAGAGTACATGAGAAGTGAAAGTGAAAGGTGTTTAGTCATGTCTGGCTTTTTGCAACCCCATGGACTGTAGCCCACCAGGTTCCTCTGTTCATGGGATTCCCCAGGCAAGAATACTAGCGTGGGTAGCCCTTCCCTTCTTCAGGGGATATTCCCAACCCAAGGATCGAACCCAGGTCTCCAGCACTGCAGGTTGATTCTTTACTGTCTGAGCCACCAGGTAAGTGTAATTTCATCAAGTTACCACAGGGATTCATGTCCTAACCTCTTCTTAGGGAGAGGCATCACCTATATCATCTGTACCTCATTGTAACTGTTCCCATTTTTAAGTGGAAGGAACACCTGCAGTGCATTTAAACTGAACAGTCTTATCTCAGACAATATATCCCTTAAAGGCACTTATTCCTGTTGAGGTTGCCATTAAGTTTCTATTCTGTTTACTCTCATCCTCTGGCAGGCACTGAAATACGATATTTTGATAAAAGTTGGGAGGGTGGCTCAGACGGTCAAGGTCCAGAGATAACAATCAGGGGACTTTATTGTTTTGATAAACCTTGAGTCATTCTTTAATGGAAAAACATTCATAATATGGTGAGTAGGAAAAGTGCCAGGCTACACACTTGAAAGCTGTTGTAGCCTTGCTGAAGACTGGACAATTCCTTTCTCTCCACTGACTTATTACCTAGTTGGTTGAGAGTTGCCTGATAAAACCCAGCACATAGCAGCCCTCCTAGTGATGGCAACAGGTCCTCCACCATTCAGCTGCTGGACCAACAGGCAGTCATCTCTAACTTTAGTAGAGGACTCTACACCATCCTCTTGAGAGTCCCTTTGGACAGCAAGGAGATCCAACCAGTCCATCCTAAAGGAAATCAGTCCTGAATATTCATTGGAAGGACTGATGCTGAGGCTGAAACCTCAATACTTTGGCCACCTGATGTGAAGAACTGACTCATTGGAAAAGACCCTGAGGCNGCAAGGAGATCCAACCAGTCCATCCTAAAGGAAATCAGTCCTGAATATTCATTGGAAGGACTGATGCTGAGGCTGAAACCTCAATACTTTGGCCACCTGATGTGAAGAACTGACTCATTGGAAAAGACCCTGAGGCTCAGAAAGATTGAAGGCAGGAGGAGAAGGGGATGACAGAGGATGAAATGATTGGATGGCGTCACCAACTCAATGGACATGAGTTTGAGTAACTCCAGGAGTTGGTGATGGACAGAGAAGCCTGGCCAAGTCGATGGGGTTGCAAAAAGTCGGACACGACTGAGCGACTAAACTGAGCTGAACAAGGCAAACCAAATCTGATGAACTGCTGCATTTGGCTCATGGATTCTCAATTCAACTGTAATAAAGTTCATTTTCTCCCAGGTCACATAACTGATATATACGTTTCCTTTAGTTCTTAAATTGTAGGATTGTTAGGCTTATTAAAAAGAGGTCAATATATCCTGCAAGTAGCCACTCAGTAAATAATACATTTTTGTAAACCAAGGCTGATTGCCCTGGAAGCAGCTCAGCTGAAACCACTAGACCCAGAGGTTAAAATTTAATGATATGAAACATCTAACCAACAACAGAGTCAGTACTTCATGTTCCTGACTGCAATAATCAAAATGGACGTTGCCATTTTGCCAGACTGCCAATATGGAGTCTTAAGAAAAGGCTGTATAAAATGTTACTGTCTAGTACTTTTTCGTATGTGGTAGGAAAGGAGTATTATATGCAAAATCTTTAATTCTTCCAAAGAAGGGCATAAATGCTCTCAAAGCTTTACCCCTTACTGCAGTGGAATATTTTAGAGATTTTACAGTGTTTTTATGCATTCACCAAAGAGCTATGCTTCATTTTTTTACATACACAAAACTAAGCTTTAAAAAAAAAATCTACCGAATTCTTTTGTCACCAACTCACAAGTAAAATTATCTCAAAAAAGAAATAGGAGGGTGGTGGTTAATAATTAGCCTGCATTGAAATTTAGCATTAATAAAATTAATTTCCCATCAAGTATCTCTAAAAAGATGACTAATCAAACTTTTTAAAAAAAGAAAGTTCCCTAGAAACAGAACTCATACATACAAATGGCAACTGGTAAAGAAGAAGCAAAATTTTAAAAATGTGCTTAATCATTTATTTCTTAAGTTTCATCATGTGTGTGGTATTTGGCATGTAAATATGGTGGTTTGTTGAAGAAACAGAACAAACGTGGATTGAACTCATGGCCAAAATAGCAACCAAGTGAGAATTTTTACATGCTTTAATGTTTAATCATAGTATTCTTTCTCTTTGAATATATACATGTGTGTAAGCAAGCATACACACCTACATATTTACTTGTGTATTCACAGACAGAGATATTTTAATCTTGAATCTCCTTTTGCTTTCATTTAAAATAAAAAAAGTAAACAAGGTCCTACTGTATAGCATAGGGCACTATATTCAATATCTGTGACAAGCCCCATAATGGAAAAGAACATGAAAAAGTATATATATACATACATATATAACTGAGTCACTTTTTTATACAACAGAAATTAAACACTGTCAATTAAACATTGTAAACAAATGGTTCCAAATAGGAAAAGGAAAATGCCAAGGCTGTATATTGTCACCCTGCTTATTTAACTTATATGCAGAGTACATCATGAGAAATGCTGGNGAGGAGAAGGGGACGACTGAGGATGAGATGGCTGGATGGCATCACTGACTCGATGGACGTGAGTCTGAGTGAACTCCGGGAGTTGGTGATGGATAGGGAGACCTGGTGTGCTGCGATTAAAGGGGTCGCAAAGAGTTGGACATGACTGAGTGACTGAACTGAACTGAAATGAAACAACTATACTTCAATAAAAATTTTAAAAATGCTTATCAGAAGAAAGCTGTAGTTAGATGGTATTGGAACACTAGATTACTATATGCTAAAAAATTAATCAGCATCTTACATCATATATATATATATATATATATATATATAATTCAAAGTAGATTTTAGATGTAAACATAACAGATGTATTTTTTAAACTTCCAAAATAATATACAGAAAAAAAAATGTTTAATTAACATATCAGATTAAATATCAGATTTTTGTAAGTTTAAATATCAGATTTTTACAGCCAGAATACAAACAGCAAGAGGGTTAAAAAGTAGTTGCTACTTGCTTGCCTGAGAAGCATCTTATCTAGAGCTGACCCCATTGGCCAACGCCGTCTTCTCTTGTTCATTGTACTTGATTTGGTGTGTCACCTGTCTCTTGTTTGTCTATAGATTAGCACAAAAATGTCATTGCAAACTAAGTGAATAGGGCACAGCCCCAGCACCTGCCACTTTTAAAACTCTTTAGAAGATTCCCTTGTTTATTTTGTAGGCACCCAGGGGGGCACTTAAATAACTGCATTGAAACAAACAATGCTGGTGATGATTAAGGAGGCTTTCACATGAAAATTCACTTCAGAAAAATGTTTTGCAGATGTACTGAAGAAAACTGTATCACTAAGAACCACTCAAAATACTCCGGTGGACCAAAACACCTTTATATTTCTTCTGGCAGCCTGCCAAGTTCACTGCCAGCTTGAAAAGAATTCTATAGCTGGAGGCTAGAGCAGAAACTGCAATGATTTAAAAGAGAATTGGCTACAGTAAGAACGATAATGCCCTATATCGTTAAAATGCAACTGGCATCTTAGCCTCCCTACAGCTCTTTGAAAATGTGCTTACTCTTCAACTATTTACAAGGAAAAATGCAGAGACAATTGAAATCACAAGAAATAAAAATTATTTTTAAGGACTGAGAAGTCCTTTGCCAAATGATTTATCAGTAGTGCTTGTAAAATAATGACATGTTCTCAGCTGTTAAATGAGGAAGAAATCCATGCAGAAATTCTGCTCATTATGAAACTCAACCATCAAACATAAACCGTTTTCATGATGTCCTAAATTAATTGATGCAGATTGTAAACACAAAAACAGTTGGCTTAAAATTAAGATGTAAACACAAACGGACAACGTCCTGATGTCATCAATTTATCTTAGCATTTGACAGAAACAATATCTTTGGTGACTTTTCTGGGTGATTTTGGAGAGCTAAGATTTGGTCTGGCAAGCTAGGGAAAATCACAGAAACTCCAGGAACCAAAGTAAAAAGGATTTCCTGGGTGTTTGTATGAAAACCCAAGAGAATCATCTGTCCGGTGCTCCAAATTTATAGTAAGCATCAAGAACATGTCTTTAAATATAGGACTCAGCAACACATTATACACTCATTTTTTTTCTTATGAAAGAATGAGTAAAATTCTCCTTTCATTTGAGAACCTGCACCACTCCCTTTAAATTTATTCTCATGAATACACAAATATCAAAAGGGAAGTCAAGAGTAATTTGCTAGAACACTCAACATAAAAACTGTGGAGATAAAGCACTCAGTTTAGCACACCCATCCTTGACTGCATGTCAGAATAAGTCATGGTACCTGGCCTCAATGAGCTTAATACACAAGGAGAAAGAGATGCATAAAAGGGGCCAAAGTTAAAAAGTACTCTTATGGAGGTGTGTATTAAATTAAGTAGGACTATCAAAGAGGGAGTATTTTCTAAAAATAAATGTATATAATCAGATAAAAACCAAAGGACTGAGGACATTGGGTAATTCTAACCCAAACTCCACATTTCTATCCCCAAAAGCCACGCCCTTCCTTATCGTCAAGAAAATAATGGATTATCAATTAAATCTGCCATGCATTAGGGACTTCTCTCCCCACTGTGTAAACAGAGAGTGGCCTGTGAAATGTAAAAAGTAATGACTAAAATAACCAAACACAGATAATTTAATTCAACATGCATTTACTATTTCTCTTCTGATCAGTATGCTAAATCTCTATCTGTAGTCTGGCTTCACCTCCTGCGCTTCAGATCCTTAAGTCTCTCTGACTTCCTTCTTGATCTTTCTAGATGCATCTCTGGCTCATCCAACTCAGCATGTCCCCAAGTGAACTTCTCACTCCCTACAACCTTACCTCAACCAGAACCATCTTCCATCAACTAATGATGCAGTTATCTAAAGACAAACCTTGGGCACTGTTCCTAATTTTCCCTTCTCTAAATTCCCACTCATATCCAATGATTCCGTTGACTCTAGTTGTGTTGAATCCAACTTTGTTGTGTGTTATTTATGGACTGAATGTTTGTGCCCTCCCTAAACCCATATATTGAAACACTTAAACCCAGGGTTACAGTATTAGGACACAGGGCATTTGTGGAGTACTTAGGTCATGAGGGTGGAGCCCTCACAAATAGGTGTAGTGCCCTTATAAGAAGAAGAAGGAGAATGAGGACTTCTCTCTCACCCATGTGAAGATATAAGAAGAAGAGGGTCATGTGCAAACCAGGAAGCAGTCCCTCATTAGAAACTGAATCTCCCAGTATCTTGACCCTGGACTTCTCAGTCTCCAGAACTGTGAGAAATGAATGTTTAAGGCATATGATCTATGACATTTTGTTATAGCAGCTCTAACTAAGACACTGCCTTTCCAATGTACCCACCTGCCTCCATCCCCTTTCCAGTACTCTAGTTCAGGGCACCAGTCTTTCTCTAGATTGCCACAGTGGTCTTTTAACTTCATTCCACCCAACCTACGGTAGTCAAAATGACCCTTCTTTACAGCCAAGAATTCTTTATAAATAAATCCTTTATAAATCCATCACCACTAGGAAAAAAAAGGCACATTAAGTATGCAGATACGTCAGGACTAATTAGTTTATAGAATCCCTTTCACCTGTCACAGGAACCCTGGGGATGGAGCCTGAGTATAGAAAGGACAGAAGAGACAGACTTTACCTTTTTCACTAGTGTATTCAGAAATGTTGCAAAAGGGCACTGTGCTTGCTTCCTACACTTTCGTTTTCCATAGACTGCTTCAGTTCAGCTCAGTTCAGTCGCTCAGTCATGTCCGACTTTTTGTGACCCCATGAACTGCAGCGCGCCAGGCCTCCCTGTCCATCACCAACTCCCGAAGTTCACTCAGACTCATGTCCATCGAGTCAGTGATGCCATCCAGCCATCTCATCCTTGGTCGTCCCCTTCTCCTCCTGCCCCCAATCCCTCCCAGCATCAGAGTCTTAAATCATAAAAAAATAAAAATTGAAGTTCAGCAAAAGGCTGCTATTTTGTTTCAACTTTGTTGAGGTCTAAGGGAAGTACCCTCAATTATCCATATTTAAAGTGTTACATTTGATGTGTCTTAAAATATGTATGCACTTGTGAAACTATCACCATAATCAAGGTAAGAAAGACTTTGCCCACTCCCCAAACTGTCCTAAAGCCCTTTTATAATCCATGCCTCTCTCCTCCCACCTCAGTACCCTGGTCTGATCTCTGTCATTACAGATCAGCCTGCACCTCCTAGAATTTTATGTAAGTGAAATCATACAGCAGGTACTCTTTCCTTTTTCTTTTTGCAAGGCTTATATCACTTAGCATAAGGATTTAAGACTCATCCGTATTGTTGCCTATGTTAACAAACTTTTTATTTACCAAGTAACAACATCGTTTAAACCATTCTTTCTATCATAATCATTTCATAAAAGAAAAGGCATTTCAACCATCAAAAAGGAAAAAGGATTTGTATTCCGAATAAGGACAGTCATCCCTCAGAATGAAAAATTGGCAATCTTGTGCTGACAAAGAGTAGGGTCCTTGGGCAAACTGTGTAGGCCCCATCACCCAAAGCCAGTCCTTCTCCTGGCCACGAAGCAGGAAGCGTTGCCCCTCACAAAGCCCTCTAACTCCTCATTCAAGGAGGGAGAAAAGCAGATCCCTCTTGAGACCTGTTTCCATGGTAACCAGCTAGCAATTGACAATGTGGCCAGCAGTTGGGCCTCCTGAAGGGGAAAATCTTCAGCGGAGACCAGGCTACTGCGAGGCCGAAGAAGGGACAGCTCAGACCTAGGCCTCTTGGGGAGGCCCCAGGAATCACTGGGCTGTCCCTTTCTTGGGAAAGGCCCTGGTGGGTTTTCAAAGAAGTAGATGGAGAAGGAAGAAGGGCCTCTCTGAAGGAGGCTGGTCCATAAAGTAGCAACAGGCAAGGTGGTCGTGGCCAGAGAAAGAATGTGGGCCTGACAGACACCACTCTTAGAATCAACACCGCTTAAAGCAACTTCCTTGATCTCCGTAAGGCTGTTTCCTCCAAAAGATCAGGTAATACTGGGCTTCTGCATTGGGTAACTCCAGAGGGCATCACTGAGGTTACAGTCTGTTTGCTTACCTTCATTCCAAGGAATGTGTGCTTGCCTTCCACTCTGTGCTGAGAACCGAAAGGGCGGGAGCAGGTATCTGGAGGCGGCGTTTTAGACCTGGAAGGGTTGGAAGTCAGTAACACTGGTTAAATACTGCAGGTGAGTGAGGGGTTTAAATTCCTCTCCTGGTCAGCCATCGAGAGGCCTCACATTTCCAGAATCTGTGCCTCTATATGAGAGCAAGAGTATCAATGAATACACTTCACAAACTGTTCCCCATCTGCTGCCAGGACGGCCTATCAGATCTTCAGCTATTGGTGGTTCTGTTCAATGACAACCTGGCAGCCAAGCACACTGGGTAAGAATTAGGTTCTGGCAGAAAGCACATCCAGGTTCACATCCCCAGCTATACCTGCTGATAACTAGGTAACCTTGGATGGATTATTTAACACTCTTTAAGCCTCAGCTGCTTCATGATAATAATTTATTTAATATATTTGCTGCAAGAACCGTTGTGGAAACATATAACAAATGTTCAGCAAATATGGTAGTGCTTTATTATAACTTCTCAGATTTTTTTCTGCGCACGGTTGAAACTTCCTTGGAGAACTTTTCTTACACAATCCTGTTCCAGACATCCTTTCTGCTAAAACAGAGGCTGAAATTAACCCAATGTAGACCCAATACTCTGGAGAAGGCAATGGCATCCCACTCCAGTACTCTTGCCTGGAAAATCCCATGGATGGAGGAGCCTGGTGGGCTGCAGTCCATGGGGTCGAGAAGAGTCGGACACGACTGATCGACTTCACTTTCACTTTCACTTTCACGCATTGGAGAAGAAAATGCCAACCCACTCCAGTGTTCTTGCCTGGAGAATCCCAGGGATGACGGAGCCTGGTGAGCTGCCGTCGATGTGGTCGCACAGAGTCGGGTATGACTGAAGCAACTTAGCAGCAGTAGCAGCAGCAGACCCAATGCTCTGCTCAGTGGTAGGCTGAGTCCAAAACCAGCCATCAGGCAAGTTTAAAAAAGAAGGGTACATCACTGCATCATTGTCCTCTTGATAATCCTCAGAAATACCTGAAATAGTTTATAAAAATGCAAACAATAGTTTGGAGATCCTAATTCAGTCTAATTCAGTGGGTTTGTTTAGGGCAGAATTGTCTATTGATTTGTGTTGTTTCGTCTTTAAGTTTCTCTCATAATCTGAAGACTTAAAGTATCTCCAGAATTTGCCACCCCAGTTTCTGTGATGCCAAAGTTTTTCTGATAGAGGGAGCCTTACTGCTTCCAGAGACAGGCTATGTGTCAGCATCATGGTAGTGGGAGGTGGCCCATGTTTTCATATGAACTCCTGAGTCATGTGATCCAGATCTATTAAAGTCTAATTATTTCTTAAAAAAAAAAAAAAAAGATTCTTCAGGTAACTTTGGTGTATAGTCACAATTAAGTCCCACTGGTCTACAGCAAGGTTAGCCAACCTTTTTTCTGAAGGGCCAGATAGTAAATTTTACACTTTGTGGGCCACATGCTACATTCTCCATCACATAATTTTGCTTTTTACAACCTTTTAAAAATGTAAAAACCATCTGTCCAAATATATGCTCTGTATCTGGTATGGGCTGTACAGAAACAGAACAGGTATATATATAGTATAGCTGATTCACTTTGCTATACACCTAAAGTAACACAACACTGTAAATCAACTATATTCCAATTAAAAAATTAAATTAATAAAACCATTGGCAGCAGAAAATAAATAAATTGGGGCG
>SJYV01008537.1:3054397-3084905 GCA_006410875.1 Neotragus pygmaeus | reverse complement strand
ATATATATATATATATATATGTATATAAATGATACAGATGAACTTATTTACAAAACAGAAACCGACTCACAAACTTTGAAAACAAATTTATGGTTACCAAAGGGGAAAGGTGGAAGGGATAAATTAGGAGTTTGGGATTAACATAAACACACTATTATATATAAAATAGATAACCAACAAGGACCTACTAGCACAGGGAACTCTACTCAACACTCTGTAATTACCTATACCATAAAATTACCTATATGGGAAAAAAATCTGAAAAGAAAGCATGTGTGTGTGTGTGTGTGTGTGTATATATATATATATAACTGAAGCACTTTGCTGATCACCTGAAACTAACACAATGTTGTAAACCAACTATATTCCAAGATAAATAAATTCAAGGGAAGAAAAAAAACAGAATGCTCTTCCCTCTTGAGTCAAATTATGTTTATGGTATCACTTTAAAAGTCAGCAGTGATAACATTACTGAGACCATTTCCATTGCCAGAAAAGTTCTGAGAATTCTGAAAACTTGTAAGAAGAGGCAGGCAAGACCAGAGATCACAATAAGCAAAGTGATTAACTGAGAAGCTGTGGGGAGGAGGCGGGGAGAAAATGTCTCGACTTAGCCAAGGATCAGAGATAACAGCAACTTTTCACCAAATGAAAAGCAATGGAACAGACCATCTGTCACTGATTTCAGGGAAAGCTCATGGACAGAATAGGTAGACTCAGATAGTGCTTTCAAGCGAAGACCTCGAGGGAATTCAGTTAGTTTAGGCGGCTCCCAAGTCCCGTGGGAATCTAGCTAAGGTCTAGGATACCTGAATAGGCAAGAATTCATAACTCTCAAAATATGCATAGAGAAGTGTACCAATAAACACAGAAAAACATAAAATTTCCTGGAAATGTCAACTATCAATGAACATATTTTCAGGTGTGCTCCAGAATTCAGGTTCATCAAAGTGTATCATGAAATGGAAATACTGCTGTTGGTGGTAGTCGTTCTGGAAAGGAAAGAAACAAAGAGTAAGCACTGCAACACCCTTTTTTAATATATGAGAAAAAGGAAACTCAGAAAGATAAAACGGCTCTCTCAAGGTCCCAGACCTAATTAGTAGGAAGTCTTTCTTCACAACTGCACATAATACATCACCTCCTGACATTATATATTCTTCTACTGGAATGCCATTTCTCTTCAAATGGGGATGTGGTCTATTTGTTCACTACTGGCCTCAGCACTAAAACAGCACCTGGCACAAAGCAGGTGCTCAGTAAAAATGTTTGATGTGAACGAATGACTGAAATCTTCAGACTCTTGTCCCAGTGCCCTTGAGATCACATCATCCTGTTTCATAAACGCAGTGGCATCTTAGCAGCAAGTATTTACCGTGTGCACATCACATGCCTGGCACTGTGGCAGTCCGCCGGATGGGAAGAGGGGATGTTTGACTGAGGTCTCTTTCAGAAACAAGATGCAAACACCAGACTGAAACTAGCTTAAACATAAAAACGGGTGTGGGAGGTGGCAGAGGTTCACTGGTTCATATACATGGCAAGGCCAAGGGTGATGTCCACAGGGATAGCGGAAACTAGGGGGCACAAAAGAGTTACCTGGATTTTATTACTCTCTCCACTACTCAGGGCTCTACTTTTCTTCTGCATCAGCTTTCCTCTTGGTCAGGATTTCTCTAGACTGCAGCCTGCAGTCATTCCAGGCTTACATCCTACTTACTTAGCAGTAGAAAGATAATTCCTTTACCCTACCAGTTCAAGCAAAACTCTAGGTGGGGTTCCTATTGGTGCAATCTAGACTATGCACCCATTCACAATGAGTTACACTGACCAATGGGATACAGTCCTTTGCTTAATCATATTTCATTCATGTGTCCACCCTTGGAGGCTGGGATGAAGTCAGTACCATCTAAACTACATGGATTAGACAAAGGGTAAGTTGCTGAAGGAAAACTGGGGGGCCCCCCATCCAAAAGAAGAGATTCTGTGAAGATAAAGAGCATCCATATTTCCACCTCAAATCAGGGCTGGGGGGTCAAAACAGTAAGTACTTAAGCTTCAAGAATTCAATTTTTATTGGAAGCAAAACACAAACCAATTCATAAACAGCATAAAACAGCATTTAAGATCAAGTCTGAACATGTAACACAAGCATACCACACTGTGTAAAAATACAAGAGGAACTCCTGAAGGTTCAATTTCCTTTTAATATACAATTTTGTCCTCTGTCCATCAACACCCCTCAACCACCTGACTTGACTGTGTATCTGCTCTTCACGCCTCCTTCTAAGCCATCAATGGGGCTCTGCCTGGCAGTCAACAGCTCAGGTTTGACCTTGCCACCCTTTGATTTACATTAGTATTCAAACAATTGGCAGCGATTTTGTTGTGCTCTGCCTTTTGAAATAAAAATTAATAAAAGATGAAGGAAAGAAAGCACAAGAAACAGTTACAAAAGTATAGTTCTCATAAACGTAATGAAGTTCAAGTGTGAACGTCATTAGGTATGGCAGAAGTACCAAATCCTGTTCCTCAACTGACTGTTCATTGGACCATACTTGACTGGGAGTTCAAAGGTCAAAGAGGAAAATAAAGAACATGCGCCAGACTCTGCAAAAATAATTTGTTCATTCTCATAATAATTCTGCCTGCTGCACAGATTTCTTTTACATACCCTTCAGTATTCGACAACAGATGACACCACTGCCTACCTGCATCAGAGCACAAGTGTTATAACTATGCCTCTTAAGTTGTTCACAGTGTTTGCTCAATTTGCATAGCTTCTCTAATATTTCCTAGTATTTCACATCAACTTCCTCTTTTCCCTATATACATTTATTTTTAAAAGAAGATCCATAACACAAACATAAATGGAACACTGGCATCCCCCTTGCCATAAATAGAAAGTACCTGAAAAATAAAACAACGTCATTACATTCTAGCTAGACCCTGTCAGGTGGAGCTACTGAGAAATAATCTACCTGCCAATGCAGGAGACATAAGAGATGCAGGTTCAATCCCAGGGTCGGCGAGATCCCTGGAGAAGGAAATGGCCTTCAGGTTTTCCTGAAGGCTCAATGCCCAATCCTGTCTAGATGTCTTCAGATTACTCATTTATTCTAGTGGGGAACTGGGAGCCTCTGTTCCATTTGCTTCTCAATCATTTACTCATTTTACCTTCTTTCTTTTTTTTAAATTTAAATTTATTTAATTGGAGGCTAATTTCTGTGTCAGTTGCTTCTCACTGCAGTTGGTATTAAACTCCAGGTAGAATTATTTTTGCTCAGGAAAAATCTTGGTAACTAATAGCACTGTTCTCACTAAGGACCTGGTGGGAAGTCCACATCCCACCCTTCTCCCTCTAAGACAAGGCGTTGGCAAAACCAGCCAGATGAGAAGCTGGGCTGCAAAGCAGAAACTGGTGCTGGACCTGAGGTCGGTTCACCAGCAAGTTACCACCACAGTGATCACTGCATGGGGGAGGGTTACTCCAGACCAAACAGATGTGTCCTGACGGTCCCAGAGAACATCCTCTGCAAAACCTCACTCTATCCCACCCGGTTCCTTATGATGGGCCCAAAACCTCTTTTCACCAGGAATAAAGAAAAACATACTTTACAAAAAGGCAATTCATCTACAAATACAAGGCTTGGCTAAGACAGCACATCTTAGAGCTACATGTATTATTATAGATGGACTCATTTTGTATCTCCACATACTGTAGATTCTTTTTTAAAGGCATATGAAGAGAAACCATGGGGGATGAACTGAGGTCTGAGCCCACTAGCTATTAACACATTACACTCTGCGGTACATTTCCTTTCTTTAAATTTTTCCTAATGGGAGGGAGGAGGAACTGAAAGCAGACAGAAGCTAACAACAGAGCATGTATTTGGACAAACAAAAATACATTCAGCATATCTTAAATGACTTGTCATCACCAAGATGTTTTACAATTTTAAAATGTTTTGGTATGGTGATAACATATCACTGAATATTATATATGAGTCACACTATAATAAATGTTCTTTCTTTTGAGTCTTATTTTAATTTATTTATTAAAATAAGAAATCTTTTTTCCCTCTAACTTATAGAGTGTATGCTAAACACAGTACTTTTTTTGGCTATTTTTTCAGTTTTATTGAGGAATAATTGAGATACATCTCTGTATAAGTTTAAAGTAGACAGCATGATGGCTTGATTTACATACCATTATAATTTTAAAGGCTCATCTCCCAATATATACTCAATCACCAACTCCTAATTCTACTAGCACCAAAATTCCCATTAAAAACAGATACTGGCTTGGCCAAAAGATTTGTTCAGGTTTTTCCATAACATCTAAGAGAAAAACCCAAATGAACTTTTTGGCCAACCCAGTACATTTATGGAAATCCCCAACTCTGTTGCCATAAACCTACTTCAAGCCAATGTCCTTTCTTATTAGGCAACTGGGAAATTCTTGTCCTTTGTTTCCTACTCTGTATTATTTATCCTCAACTAAATCATTTCCCAAATGGCAGCAAAAAGAATCTCCTAACCCTGTAACTCTCACTCTTAATACCCCAGAGGCTTCCTTCTGATCTCAGGAGGGAGTCCTACTTCCTTCTGAAAGCTTCCAAGGCACCAAATTTTTTGCATCTGTCTATGTCTCCAGCTTCAACTTTCAGCACACACCTCTCTCATGTCCTGCCAGCCTGGAGCTCTGGGCCTGGACTCATGTGTTCTAGTGTGGTGCTTAGAAGCATGAACTCTGAGGCCAAATTCCCCAGCTGAGAGCTGCATGATCTTGAGCAAGTTACTTAACTTCCTCATTTCCTTCGTCAGTAAGACAAGGGCAATATTGGTCCCTACCTCAGAGCTGTCATCAAGATTATGGGAGTTAAAATAACTCAGATCTGAGTTAAGGCTTAGGGTCTTTTAAGATTTCATCTACTCTGAGAAAGGGACCCTCTTCTTCCATCTCTTTCCCACTTTGAAAATCCTAGTATCCAGTGAATCCTATCTGTTGTGGGCTGAACTGTTATTTGTCTACCCTAAAACCAGTAATGCTGAAGAAGCTGAAGTTGAATGGTTCTGTGAAGACCTACAAGACCTTCTAGAACTAGCACCCAAAAAAGATGTCCTTTTCATTACAGGGGACTGGAATGCAACAGTAGGAAGTCAAGAGATACCTGGAATAACAGGCAAATTCGGCCTTGGAGTACAAAACGAAGCCAGTGAAAGGCTAACAGAGTTTTGCCAAGAGAAGGCACTGGTCATAGCAAACACCCTCTTCCGACAACACAAGAGAAGACTCTACACATGGACATCACCAGATGGTCAATATCGAAATCAGATTGATTATTCTTTGCAGTCAAAGATGGAGAAGCTCTATACAGTCAGCAAAACAAGACTGAGAGCTGACTGTGGCTCAGATCATGAATTCTTTATTTCAAATTCAGACTTAAATTGAAGAAAGTAGGAGAAATCACTAGACCATTCAGGTACTACCTAAATCAAAACCCTTATGATTGATTATATAGTGGAAGTGACAAATAGATTCCAGGGACTAGATCTGATAGACAGTATGCCTGAAGAACTATGGACAGATCTCCTGAACTGTACAGGAGGCAGTGATCAAGACCATCCCCAAGAAAAAGAAATGCAAAAAGGCGAAATGGTTGTCTGAGAAAGCCTTACAAATAATTGAGAAAAGAAGAGAAGATAAAGGCAAAGGAGAAAAGGAAAGATATACACATTTGAATGCAGAGTTCCAAAGAATAGCAAGGAGAGATAAGAAAGCTTCCTCAGTGATCAATGAAAGGAAATAAAGGAAAACAAGAGAATGGGGAAGACTAAAGATCTCTTCAAGGAAATTAGATATACCAAGGGAATATTTCATGCAAAGACAGGCAAAATAAAGAACAGAAATGGTATGGATCTAACAGAAGCAGAAGATATTAAGAAGAGGTAGCAAGAATATACAGAAGAGCTATACAAGAAAGATCTTCATGACCCAGATAACCATGATGGTGTGATCATTCACCTAGAGCCAGACATCCTGTAAAGGAAGTCAAGTGGGCATTAGGAAGCATCACTACGAAATAGCTAGTGGAGGTGATGGAATTCTGCTTGAACTATTTCAAATCTTCAAAGATGATGCTGTGAAAGTGCTGCACTCAATATGCCAGCAAATTTGGAAAACTCAGCAGTGGTCATAGGACTGGAAAAGGTCAGTTTTCATTCTAANCATCATCTCTGCTTCCTCAACTCTAAAACGTCTAATACAATGAGGAGATAATGTAGATATTTCTAATGACCTTCTCCCACAGTGGTAGCTTATGACTGAGTTATCAACTCACCTGGCAGATTACATTCTTTTACACTTTCTAGTTGCTGCAACCCCCTGGATTGTAGCCTACCAGGTTCCTCTGTCCATGGGATTATCTCAGCAAGAATACAGGAGTAGGTTGCCATTCCATTCTCCAGAGGAATCTTCCTGAACCAGGGATTGAACCCAGGTCTCCTGCACTGCAAGCAGATTCTTTACAGTCTGGGCCACTGGGTTAGGTGTCCAAAAAGACCAGTGTCTTCCATGTTGTGTCTTCCAGGATTTCTCAGTAAGTATCCCCAATGATTGTCTCTCTCATTTAAGTATTTCTGGGGGGAAAAAAAAAAGAAAAGAAAACCACACAATTATTAAGAAACTACTATGTCCTGGTGATAGATGCTAGGAAAAAGTGATGATGAGCAAGAAGTTCTGCCCTCCTGGATAAGGGGAGATAATGGGAGCTTCCATTATTGTGTGATGAGTGCTCTAATAACAGAAACCCTGGGTTTCACCACATTCATACCCAGGAGCCTCTCATAATACCATGTAGAGAGGAATCAGGGAAGTTTTATTGCAGGGAGTGAGGTCTACTCACGCCTAAAAGATGAGTAAGGCTTGGCCAGGTAAAAGTAGAGTTGGGGATGGTCAAGTGTGAAAAACTTATTCCAGGTGAGAGTCCAGCCACACTGAGCTCCTCGCCCCTCCCTGATCTGTGCTCTCTCCGTTTCATCATTGCCTATTCTAGAAGTTCTGCCTCTTGTCTCTATTGATCCACATTTCACCCACCTTCCAAAGCCTAAGTAAAATACCATCCGTTTTGGAAGCCTTCTCTGATTCCTCAGATAAGAAGTCAGCTCTAATCACCTGATTGTCCAGAGACAGCCTGAAAGACCATCCCTTCCCATCCCCAGTCATGGGTCACTTTATGTATACTTCATAAAACTGAGCCCTGATGCATAAAGATACATTCAATTAAATAAAAGTACTGGAAAAAAATGACTGAAAATAATTTCTATCATTAGTATCTGCTCTTTGGAAAGTACAAAATGAAGGAAACCACACAGATACACAGCAATTTCTTTATTTTTTCAGTGCTCTTTTCTTAAATTTCTCATGTTCAATACTCTTCATATCAATCAATTTCTACAAACTATATATCCAACTTGGCTCTTTATTCTGTCTGGCCACTTTGCTTCAGTAAGTCACTCCCTCCTTTTCAGCATAATATTGAGGGGAAAGGAAAAGAGGTGCTAATACTCCTATGAATCCCTATCACACTTACATGAGAGTTTGTGCTATTAATATGTTATCTTTGTCATCAGGCTTGTGATTAATGTTTAAGGCAGAGAGGTTCCCAGTTTGATCTTTAAAACTTCAACCCACAAGGATCCCCCCAAAACTTAAGAGCATTCTCTCCCTGTAAAAAAAGAGTATATACTTTTCTAGCCTCCAAATTTTTCCCATTAGTATCCAATCAGTTATTTAGCACTTATTGAATATGGACTGTGACAAAGTACATGGAAGAGCCTTCTTACTCAAGTTCAAAGGCTCAGTGGTTTTCTCCATGCAATGTTGAAGTTTATAGTAAGAAATATATATCTGATCATTGATCTATTCCAGGTGTGAAGTGAAGTGAATTGAAGTCGCTCAGTCATGTCTGACTCTTTACGACCCCATGGACTGTAGCCTACCAGGCTCCATCCATGGGATTTTCCAGGCAAGAATACTGGAGTGGGTTGCCATTTCCTTCTCCAGGGGATCTTCCCGACCCAGGGATCAAACCTGGGTCTCCCACGTTGTAAGCAGACGCTTTACCGTCTGAGCCACCAGGGAAGCAGGTGTAGAACTCCAGGTGTAGAACTCCCAAAAGCCTTGGAATTTCCTAAGTGATCAGCTCTATAAAAGTGTCTTTTGCTATGTTAATTATGACTTTGGAAAAGTCATCTAAGAAAGGGGGATGGTTGCCAACCAGGTGATTAGAGGGTAGGGAATTTCAGTCCCAAGCCCTTCCCTTGACACATCTCTGGGCAAGGGAGAGGGGCTGGAGATTGAGTTCAGTCCCCACTGGGTAATGATGTAATTATTTGTGCCTATGTAATGATGCCTCCATACAAATCCATAAGGACAGGGTTCAGAGATCTTCCAGATTGCTGAACATGTGGTGATTGAGCACAGTACACTTGGGAAGGGCATGGATGAATCTTGCCCTTCTCTATATCTTGCCTCTAGCATGTCTTCCATCTGGCTGCTGCTGAGTTATAACTTTTTATTATACCAGTAATCTAGTAAGTTAAATGTTTCTTTGAGTTCTGTAAGCCACTCTAACAAATTACTCAAACCCAGGGAAAAAGTGGTTGGAACCTCAATCTATAGCCAGTCGGCCATAAGCTCAGGGGACCACTTGGATTTGTGAGTTGAATCTGAAATGGGAAGAGGGTGCAGCCTTGTAGAACTGAACCCTTAATGTATGGGATCTGATGCAACATCCAGGCAGCTAATGTTAGAGTGGAGCTGGACTGTAGGACCCCCAGCTGGTGTTGGATAATTGCTCGGCAGTGGGGGGAAGCCCTCCAAATGTTGGTCACCAGAATCATTAGTCCAAATACAAAATTAAATTTTCAAAGGACATAGCGTAGGGAAGATCCTCACCCATGCTTCTTAACCTCGCTACTATTAAAAAAGAAACCACAGGGACTTCCCTAGTCGTTCAGTGGGTAAGAATTCTCCTGCCAATGCAGGGGCCACAGGTTCAGTCCCTGGTTCAGGAAGATCCCACAGGCCACAGGGCAACTAAGCCCATGAGCTACAACTACTGAGCCCATGAGCTGCAACTACTGAAGCCCACGTGCCCTAGAGCCCACGCATGGCAACAAGAGAAGCCACCACAATGAGAAGCCTGCACACCGCAATGAAGAGTGGCCCGCACTGACCACAACTAGAGAAAGCCCGTGCAGCAACAAAGACCCAGCGCAGCCAAAAACAAACAGATTAATTTAAAAAACTAGCAAGAAAAGAAACCGCAGACTCAAAATGGAGTCACTAGTGCCAAGCACCATATCAGTAAACCAAGACTTAATATCAAACTTAACTGTAGTTTCAACCTCTCTTAGGAATACGACCTTCAACCAGTCAATCTGGAGTTACCTGATCAACACTGGGGAGATAATCTGCCTGATAGACCCCTCCTGTCCCCCAAAGAAAGGTGACCTTGCCTGAAACAAGTCACTCTTTACTATGAACTTTCTTTTCTCATCCCTTTCTGCCTACAAAAGCCTTTCATTTTGCACAGCTCCACGGAGCTACTTTCTGTTTGCTAAATGGGATGCTGCTCGATTCATGAATCATTGAATAAAGCCCATTAGATCTTTAAATTTACTCAGTTGGATTTTGTTTTTTAACAGTAGTGTGCTACAGGCTTGATTAGAAAAGGGAGCTAATGAGGTCAAAGTCTATCTAAAGTTTAGTTAGGTTTGCACAAGGGGAAAGTCTTTTCTTCACATCGGTCTGGATCTTTGGATACTGCTAGATGTCTTAAAAACACAGGCCACTGATCAGAAGAAAAGTCAGAAAAGAATTAGTAAAGGCCTTAGGAAAAAAAGTTAAAAATCCCCACCTCTGGAGAAATAGCCCAGCAGGAGGCCTCAGAGTCAGCAGGTCAATAGATCATCTTGGTACACAAAGCAGAGCTTATTTTCTGACTCAGGATCTCAGAAGAGGCCAAATATTAGGCCTATGAATAAAGCTACTACATAAACACAGGAAAACTGTGACCCAGAGTTTAAGAAGGAGTTAAAGGTATTTCCTTGAGAATTAAGCAAGTAATAAATCTTTTCATTCACAAGAATGACCCATGTTCTCTCACCCTTGCCATCTATGCAATTTTTCTCATCCAGTATAAAAAGAATTATCTAAACTTATGCTAGAAACATTATTAAGGGCTGGCCTGCCTGTTTCAAAATTGCTCCCAGGAGAAATCTACACAGCACTTCAGGATAGGCTATGAATGTGATTAGATTAATTAGAATGCATCAGAAAAATTTCAAGTGGGGAAATATAAAAATTCTGATGGAAATTATTCCCAGGAATGCTCTTAATATAAGAGTTACCATATGAGTATTGAGATAGTGTAATAATTCACTAAATGGCCTGAAAGTGTTCACAGTAAATGAGTATGTAACTAATACATAAACACATATAATATATTCATTATTTAATTATCAAATACCTCTTTAGGGCCTACTATGAGTTGCCAGGGTTTAGCTGCAAGGAACATGGTAGTGAACAAGCAGACAAAATCCTATTCTCATGAGCATACATTCCAGAGAGAGAGAAAGGATATACTTTTATACTGTCAAGATGGTAACAAGAGGCATGAAGAAAAAGAGTAAGAAGATGGGGGGGTGAGGGTTGGAGCAGGATGGTTATTTTAGATAAGGTAGTCCAAAAAGCCTCCCCAGGAAGTTTCATTTTCACAGAGACTTGGGCTTCCCTGGTGGCTCAGAGGTTAAAGCGTCTGCCTCCAATGCGGGAGACCTGGGTTCAATCCCTGGGTTGGGAAGATCCCCTGGAGAAGGAAATGGCAACCCACTCCAGTATTCTTGCCTGGAGAATCCCATGAACTGAGGAGCCTGGTGGGTTGCAGTCCATGGGGTCACAAAGAGTCAGACATGACTGAGTGACTTTACTTACTTAGGAAGTTTCATTTTCACAGAGACTTGTACGACTGAGGGGACAAGCCATGAGAGATGTGCAGAAAATGTCCCAGATAAACGCAAAAGTCTTGGGGGACTTCCTCAGGACTAGATTCCACATGCCGCAACGAAGATCGAAGATCCTCTAAGTCCCAGTAGAGCCAAATAAATTAAAATAAATAATTAATAAGTATTTTTTTAAATGTACAAGCCCAGGAATGGGGGTCAGCTGCTTAGAGGTCTAAGATGATGTCATAGAAAAAGAATGACTATAACATGCAGCATGGAGAAAGAAGACCGTTGGGAGGAAGGCAGGCAAGAGTGTAAGGTGCCAACAGGTTAGATGGATCATCCTTGTAAACAGAGGCTGGATTTCCCGGGAGTGATGAAGGCGTGACAATGCAAGAGAAGTTTTGTGTTTTGTTTTGTTTTTTTTTTAACTTATTTGTTTGCACTAGGTCTTAGTTGCAGCATGCAACTGTTGCTGAGTGTGACATCTTCATTGCAACATGCAGGACCTATTTCTCTGCATTGGGAGTCCAGAGTCTTTACCACTGGATGATGAGGGAAGTCCCTGGGAGAGAAGCATTAATCTGTTTAAGTTGTTAGTGAATGGGATGTGGAGTGGCTTGGACATTAATGGGTGACTGTTTCAAAAAGGAGTGGGAGTAAACAGTTTGATAGCATGCATCTCAAAGGAACTGTTATTTAGGGGAGAGGAGAGGGAAATGATCTGGAAAGAGCAATAAGGAAAAGGAGGAGACAGTCGATCTCCAAACTCTGATCCAGGATTATGTGAAACAATGTCTGCAAAGAGTAGCCAGGTCTCAGAATACGATGTTGCAAAGAATGTTCAAAGAACAGGATACAGGAGATTTTGATGATCATCATAAGTCTCATATGACACAGCTAGAAATGTCTGGGGACTTAAGAAGTTGTGGGAAAGCAAAATAAATGTGGAGATTTACTGAGTCAAAGGTACCATTTGGGGGCAAAAGAACAAGAAATGTGTCAGAATTCCATAACTGTCTATTTTACGATAATGGAAAATATTATAATGACTAAAAATGAATAGTGATTGAGACAGTATGCTTAAAAGATGGAGGATTCCAATTGCTTACATTTTTCTCTTCACTCCTAAGCACATAATTTAATTGATATCTAGCTTTATTAGCTGCGGGGCTTCCCTGGTGACCGACAGTAAAGAATCTGCCTGCAAAGAAGGAGATCCAAGTTTGATCCCTGGGTCAGGAAGATCTCCTGGAGAAGGGAATGGCCACCCATTCCAGTATTCTTGCCTGGAGAATTCCATGAACAGAGGAGCCTGGCAGGCTACAGTCCATGGGGTAGAGTCAGACATGATTGAGCAACTAATACTTTATTAGCTGCTCCAATATCAATTTTAGAGGTTGACATGTTATCTCAATGGACATTCAGATTTCAGATAGCAGCTGCACTTCCAATTCATAGAAATTTTAGGAGCTGAAAGATAAAACTGACTTCTCACACCCCAACAGCACCTATCAACTGGGCCAGAAAAACTTCAAGATGCCTTATATTGCAATGCCAAGGGCACATCACCCAAATGCACTGACTTTTCTATTTTGGTGAACAGAAGGGGGAAACATCACTATCAGATAAGATAACATGATGAATGTTTCTGGACTACTCATGTATTTTGTGAGTCCTGGGGATCTTAAAGTTTCCTGACTCAGCTGAAGCCTCAGAAATTGGTTGGAACTCAAGTTGGGTATGCTATGCGAAACGGGTCACGTCTCCTCCTCCCTCAGTGCCTCAAATATATCGTTCAAACTGATCAGCTTAAATTGCAAAGTGAGTTGGCTCCTACAGGATCACAAGGTTCATGCTTCTCCTTTAAACTTCAGAGATAGTTATTGACAGCATGTGAGGAGCCCAGGTCCTTATCTCCAACTGTTTCATTAAGGGATTTCATCCTTGGCAGTGCAGTGGGCTGAGCTTCTGCCACAGTTAGGAAAATAAGGACAAATAGTAGGACAAACAGAAGGAAAAGAAAATAGAAATAAACACTAATCAGGGCAGCCATGAAGTATGAGGAAAGAGGGAGAAAAGCATAACGAGAAGAAAACAGGGGTAGTTTTACAAGGCTGACAGTACCTTTCAAGTAATTCACGTAGTGATTTACTTCATGTTGCATATTACTGTGCTTCTCGTGAATTATGAGGCTTGTTTCTGAGCATCACTACAAAGGATTCATTAGCGAAGAACTTCATACACACAGAGCCTGAATCAGATAAGAGGCATCTGCAATTTTTTCCTTATGCTTATTATAATCTGTTAATTCACTATCAGGAAGAAAGAGTAGAAAAATCAATTTAACTTCATAGTTAATATAAGGATAGCTTTGTGAACTAACTCTAATTATTTTTTATGCATACATGTGCCATAATATCCTCATTTCTGTCTCTCCAGAAACAATATAAACACATGTAGGTAGAATGCCCATTTATATAGTAAATGCTGCTTTCTTCCTATTTTTTCTACCATTACCTTTGTGCATTCAGAATCCTTGCCACCAGTATAGGTTTTGTCAAGGATTTCTGGAAAGGACCATGTTAACAGAGAACATGGACACCTCAGCACTAACCAACATGGAAGGGAGACCCAAGGGGCCCTCATGATAATGTCTCATAAAACCCTAGGATCTTGGCACCACACATGGGAGCCAGAGAAACTTGAGGCTGAATTTCCTGCAGCTTATGTTCTAAGATCCATAACGAATATACATGTCAGTTTCTCTGTAACTATATATAATACACACATACGTTTATTTGTGTTCTATAATAGGAGAGTGTCATGGAACTGTAGACACTAAACTGATAATGAGGCTACTTTTGAGGATAGAGATAAGAGTAAAAGGGCCGGAAGAGGAAAGGAGACTTTCATTTTGTTACATTTCTTATTTTTTTGATTTAAAAAATGTAAGAGCAATTACTTCTATTATAATTCCTAAAAGAGAGAAAGGGACCCAGATATGCATTTTCATTTATAATCCAATGGGTTTTCCAACTAGCTTGAATTTTTTAGTGGTTACTAGGACAAGGCGCTGGACTTCTCAGGAAGTAAGGGTGGTCCTGAACCACAGTGATCAGCAAGAGTCACTCTCAATTCAACTGCTTAGAGAGACTGAGGCCCTGTTCCTTCCTCCTCTCATTTTTTTCTCCCTCCATCTCTCCTCCCTTCCATTCATCTCTTTACAGCTTTATTGATGCATAATTGATCTATGAAGAATTAATGTGGACAATCTGATGAGTCTGAACTTATGAAAACACTCATGATACCATCACCACAATCAAGATGATGAGATATATCCAACACTTCTCAGTTTCCTTGGTGTCTGCTACTGCCACTGTTGTTGTTTTGAGGTAAAAACACTTAACATGAAACCTAGCCTCTTAATAAACTCTGAGGTGCACTGCATGATATTAACCAAAGGCACTATGCTATACAGCAGCTCTTGAGACTTACTTCTCATCTAGCATAATTGAAACACTCCTTAAAAATTTCATACAGTTACATCGACCACTTCAGTTGGCTAACCAATATTTTAATTTAAAACACAAGTCACTTCAAAGGAAACAACAAACCATTCTCATTTAATAGTGAATGAGGGTCCCTCACGGGCTGGATTACTTGAAAGGCACTTGGCACACAAAGCCAGACAAGGCTGACTCAGTGATGTGCGCCTGATCTGGTGGAAATCGTATTCTGCTAACAAATCCGCGTTGAAAATTCTCAGTGTGCAAAAGGAGACTTCTAGAACAAAAAGAAGTGTTAATCAGGACTTGATGAATTTTGCTTCCATGAATGGAAAACATACGCCTAGGGCATCGTATATGTCAATCTATTTGCTACTAGAGTAAATCTTGCCTTTTATGCTCCAATCAATGTAGCCATGGCCTCTGTTCATACCCTAACCACAAAGACAGTGCCATGCTGTTACATGAGGGTGGCTGCTGGTCTAAGCAGTAGCCTGAGACAAAGAAAAGTAAACTGACGCTCAGGTTCCTTCCATTAGAAATCAAGGTCCGAAAACAATTTTTCCAGAAGATAACAGAATAGAAAGAAGTAACTCTAGGAGTGGGCTGAGCAGAGTCCTGGAATAAAGAGACTTAAACTTTGCAGTTAAGAGTTCTGACTTTGGTGCCAAGCACATTTTTTTTGGTCAAACTTTCTTCAAAATGCAATATGCAATTTCCGTCTTCCCTGATGTAGCAAGAAGCACAAACATAAAGTCAACCCCAAGAAAGCTAAATATGCATACAGCATTTACACACAGAGCAGGCTGCCCATCAACCCAGAAAATTCTCATCTCTATCTTTCAGAATTTAGGAAAAACACGGAAGTATATCTTCAGAGATAAATATGCCAAGGAAAAACAATCCAGGTGATTATACTGGTTTATTGTTACTGATTGATTGTTATTCCTTTGAAATTGAAAGAAGCAATGGACATATGACATAATAAAGGACTCCAGTTTATACTATTTACAAGAACTTGAATTAATGAAAATAGTTGTTACTTATGTTTTATTTAAAAAGCACTTCACCGGTGGTGGATTCATGTCGATGTATGGCAAAGCCAATAGAGTATTGTAAAGTAAAATAAAGTAAAAAAAAAAAAGATTGTAACTCTCATTAAGAGAATAAAAATAATGCATTTGAAAAAAATAAATAAATAAAAAGTACTTCAAAACACCTAAAAGGTTCCAGGTTTTCACTGCGTATTAGGGCTTAACAAATATTCCCATTTCTTTGTGAACTCACGAGCCAGGCTCCTCTGTCCATGGAATTCTCCAGGCAAGATTACTGGAGTGGGTTACCATTCCCTTCTGCAGGGGATCTTCCCAACCCAGGGATCAAAACCAAGTCTCCTGCATTACAGGCAGATTCTTTACCCTCTGAACCACCAAGGAAGCACTTAGTACTCATAATTATACCATTAAACAAACAAAATTATTTTCTTCACTTTATAAATGAGAATTCAAGTCTCAGAGATGCTGCAAAACTAGCCTCAGGTCACATTGCTAATAAATTCCAGAGTGGCAGAGCTGGGATCCAAAACTGGGACTGGATCCATATTTTAACCCCTACACTATTCAACCCCTCTAGTGAATTGAACCCAGGTCTCCTGCATTGCAGGCAGGTTCTTTACCATCTGAACCACCAAGGAAGCCCTATATAAGGGACAGAGTCATCTTTCTCTGCATCTTCCAAATGCAAGGAAAAATAATATCAACAAAAATGTGGAGCTTTTTTTTTTTTTCTGGGGAAGTGAGGCACAAAACAGCTACTGCAGTTAGGGAATCTGTTCTTCAAGGAAATTTTCTGGAATCACTACTTTGTTATCTGGGCAGAAAACATTGTTATCTGGGCAGGATGCTGGTTACTCCTCTTGCAATAGACAAGATGGTATTTATCTGAGATCCGTCTCTGCTCTCAGAGTCTGCTCTTCTATTCATATTCCAAAGCCAGCATTAGCAGATCCAGAAAGGGGTCTGTTGTTCTGCTTTTTAAAAGATTTCAAACTTCTACCTAAATCTTTCAGTTTTAAATCATTTTTCTATTATTCATTCTTCTGAAGTTTCTGAGGGATTGCCAATACTTGACTTTGCTCTGACAAAGCTATCCTTGGATATCAGATTAGATAAGACGATGAATTCGACTTAAGACGCCACATAAGTTAAAAGCCCAGGAGTTTTAGCAGAAAACTTTCTGAAACACAGTTAAATCTCAAAGCCTGCAAAGAATGGAGGAGGTTGGGTTACCTATAAAATAATCCAAATCATTAAGGCTGTTGCTCGGATTATTGAAACCCTGCAATAGAAAGATTTTCTACATTTTTTTCCCCCAATAAGCCTACACAGCCAGCAGAAATCTCCTAGGTCATGAGAGAAAAACATTTTATTTAAAATGAAAAAGAACATCTAAGTTATGACCAGGGATAAAATTTCCATACTTCATAGATTCTAAAATGTGTATTCCTCACCTTTTTTGCATCTCTAAAATTGGGTGCATAATCACTGTTGGCCAGGTGCAAGTCACAGTGTAGTTGTCATTTTCTCTTCATGGGCATCAACGTGTGTAGAATGGGTGTCAATAGTTTGCAAGAAAATAATGGGGGCAATAATAGGTTTTGTTAAGCAAAGTACTCATCACCAAGACTCTTGGTGGTATAGCACATGCAAGCATTGACATCCCAGATGAAATGTTATTCAAAACATCTTCAAGACATCAAAAGTGAAGATGTTTTAGAAATAGCCTAACAAATTTATTTCAACTGTATTTTCTATGTATGTGTAGTAATGGTGTGTCTAAACAAGTTTAAAAGAAAAGTTTTAATTAGTAGAAAATGAAAAACTTTTAATAGGTAAAAAGAGTGCACCAATTTAATTGGCACTAGTTTTCTTTAATGTGTTAATCACACATAAAAGAATGGTTTGACTTCAATCAGCACTGGCTTAGATTCAATGAAATAATGATAAAGAGATGACTCTAGAGGTAAAGAACCCGCCTGCCAAAGCAGGAAATGGAAGAGATGTGAGTTTGATCCCTGGGTTGAAAAGATCCCCTGGCGGAGGACATGGCAACCCACTCCAGTATTCTTGCCTGGGAAATTCCATGGACAGAGGAGCTGGACAGGCTACAGTCCATAGGGTCACAAAGAATGGGACATAACTGAAGTGACTTAGCACCCACGCACACAGTATATAACACAATGCTTATGAACTCCGGTTTTGACAAAAATAATCTAGGCACAAATTTTGAGCTTGACAAATAAATTACTTTTAGCTGATTTTCTCAAATTATTCATCCTTTAGAAGTTTCTATAGTGTTGGTGTTGGTTTCTATAGTGTGTGATATTGGAGAAGACTCTTGAGAGTCCCTTGGACTGCAAGGAGATCAATCCTAAAGAAAATCAGTCCTGAATACTCATTGGAAGGACTGATGCTGAAGCTGAAACTCCAACACTTTGGCCACCTGATGCTAAGAACTGACTCATTGGAAAAGCCCCTGATGTTGGGAAAGATCGAAGGCAGGAGAAGAAGGGGACAACAGAGGAGGATGAGATGGTTGGATCGCACCACCGACTCAATGGACATGAGTTTGAGCAAGCTCAGGGAGTTGGTGATGGACAGGGAAGCCTGGCACACTACAGTCTGTGGGGTCACAAAGAGTCGAACATGACTGAGCAACTGAACTGAACTGATAGCTCATCTACAAAACACAGATGCTTATTTCATAATGAAGATGACTGAATGGGAAAACGCATGTAAGACACTTAGCAGCAAGAACACAAGCATTTAATATGTGAGCAGGTCTTGATTTTTACCTACTTCACCACAGGCCTCACAGCATCCTGTCTTTTTTCCCTTTCCCTTGGAAACAGGAGTTTCTGAGAGAACTGTGGTTGGATTTGATTTTTTTTTTTTTTCTTTATCATTTCTGCAATACTACTTTAGTGACCAGAAGGGAGAAAAATTCACTAATAAAAACGGATTAAGTTAAGCGTACACGAGCAGTGCAACCTTCTCTCATCACCCTGGGATATATATTTAGTGCCACAGCAGGTAAAATGAGGTCGCTCAGAAGTGGGTGGAAGGGTAGTCATCTCATCATGGGATGAATAATAACCAATGAGAAGAAAGAGCCAGGAAGAAGGCCAGCAGATAATTTCTCCTTCTTGTCACCATTTTCTGTGGTTCTTCCTTGAGCCCTTCTGGAAAACTCCAGTGTGCCAAGCAAATTTACACACCAAAGGATTTCCTGTGTTACACCATGGCTCGGTGAGAAGATGTGGCCCGTCCAGGAACCTATCTCCTCAGATGCTCTGCATCATTTCCTTCTGCCTTACCTTTATCACTGTGAGCGTGCAACTTCCAAGAAAAACATCAGAACTTCAACCCCTGCCTTGCCCCTGCTTTCCAGAATACGCAGCACATTCCCATGACCCACATGTTGGTTATGCCGTAGAGTTCATGGGGAGCCTTGGAAATGGAAGTTTCTGCTGCTGCCGTTGCTGCTGCTAAGTCGCTTCAGTCGTGTTCGACTCTGTGTGACCCCGTAGACGGCAGCCCACTAGGCTCCTCTGTCTCTAGAACCAGGCAGTGTGGTTTAGTCAAAGACAGAGGCAAATGTGGAGACAGGTGTCCTAGGTTCAAGCCTTGGCTCTTGTTCTTATTAACTGTGTGACCTCTAATCTCTCTCATCAGCCTAATGGACATGACATTACCTGCCCTCCTTATCTTGAAATGCCATCATCAGGATCAGACAAGATAAGGTTTGAGAAAGCAAAGTGTAAGCCATGAAATAGCATAGAATATATATACTAATAATATAATAGTTATTGCTATGGAACAAGGATTTAGTCTCACAATCTCTGTGGTTGCTTTCAGTCAAAACAAGATCGTTGCTAAAAGTTTATAAAATTGTGCTAACTGCTGGTAGGTTCTACGTGTTTGGGGACTTTTATAGAAACAATACCCTACTAGAGGAGGGGTCACTAAACTATAATCAAATCCTGAGGGGTATTATCATTTTTATCTTTCATCTCATTCTTTTTCACTTCCATTTTAGTATATCCTTTAGAAACAAAATTGAACATGTACATAACATATAACTAAATACATGTACACATTAACTATGTTCAGGGTGAATAGCTGAAAGTGCTTACAACAAGCCTCTCAGATCAGCCATGTTACTACATATTCGCCTGAACTCGTGTATGATGCTACATTATTTGAATATATCACAGTATATAGACCAACTTCCCTTTATTAAATCTGGCTGTCCCTAGTTTTATGGCCACAAACAATGATTCAGTAAACACTTATGACTTGCTTTCTTCCAGACACATGACTACTTGGTAAAGCCTGATGGGAACTTACTCTGATCTTGTCCAGCTTTGAGTTCTGCATAGACCTAGTACTCAAAATCCAGACCCAGACACAACTAGGCCATTGCTAAATTGTCCTTGGCTGACTGCAAATGTGCTTTATTTGCGTTGATGACAAATGGATTACACTGAAAATTTTCAAAGACTCCACTAACATAGGAATCTATAGACAGTAAAAATCATTTGAGGGGCCTCAGATTTCCCCACTTCTTACCTGTCCCTAGTTGATCCTGACATAGTCCAGGGCTCTCTCTCCCTGGTGCTGTGGAAGGTGACTCCACCTTACTCTCCCACCCCACCTTGTGCTGGCTGGCTTCTACAAACTCTAATTAGGCTGCAGCCTTTCCTGCCTTATGTATCTTTGATTTTATGGAGGATTCTGGAAGCTCTGTGAGCCTGTACTCTGATTTGAATTATTAAAGCAGGTCAGTACGTATGCATTTAGAAGCAAGATTCTCTATTCAACCATCCTCTATATGAAAAAGGAAAATTTTCAACCATCAGTTACCCACATGAATAGTCTTTTTATCTTCTCCCTTTTTTTCTTTCTTTGGCAATTTCTCCATTCTTTAACTTTTCTCTTTTTCCTGTACCCCCTTCTATCTTAATATAATTTACTGGGCTGTGAACCAAGCAGCATTCTAAGGCCTGCGGGAACTGATTCACATCAGCTGTGTGCACGTTGCTTTTTATTTCTCCTTTTCGCTTGAGTTTTAAGTTGATTTGACCCAAATCATATTTAACTCTAGTACCAAATGTGAAACACTGGTTTGACCTATGAAGCCAAAGTTTTAAATACCATAAAACTGTAAGTTTTGTAAGGGCTTCTTTTGGTCACCATTGGAACTCCACAGTTAAGAGTATAGCTGATGTCCAATAATATTTATTGAATGGATGAATGAACAAGCAACCACGCACTGAGGTGGGAGACAGGTTTAATCCAGCAACTGGCCCATTCAGACTTAGTATAAGACAAGGAAGAGATCTCTCAACCATAAAACTTGGACACTAAAGTAAAAGAGATTGGGGGGCCATTGTTCACCATTCAGATCATAACTTTAAAGTTCTTCAGTGTCTAAAGAGATGGGTCTATTATTACCTACCATATTTACTCTAGAGTTAAATTAAGAAAAGTCATCTTGAGATTTTGACTCAGAACAGTAGAGTCTGAGTCACATATTCCCCTATGTGATGAGTCTTTAGACATGACACAAGTCTTTTGAGCTTCAGTTTAACTATAAAGGGCTTCCCCTGTGGCTCAGATGATAAAGCGTCTCCCTGCAATGCGGAAGATCTGGGTTGGATCCCCGGGTGGGGAAGATCCCATGGAGAAGGAAATGGCAACCCACTTCAGTATTCCTGCCTGGAAAATGCCATGGACGGAGGATACTTTTAGGCTACAGTCAACGGGATCGCAAAGAGTCATACACGACTGAACAACTTCACTTACCTATAAAATAAATAAAAACAGCATCTCCCTTACAGGCTGGTTATGATGATGAAATGAAAGAATCACTGGAACACTGAGTAAGGATAAGGCTTCAATAAACTTGAGTTCCTTTCTCCATTTTTCCTTCTTTTTCCTTGCCAAAATGATTCAGTTACTGAAACGCTGAAAGGATTTCTTCAAAGGATGGTTTAATGGCACAGAAATAAATGACCATTATATGGCTAAGTTATGATATATCAGAGGCAGGGCATGTGGAATTAAGGAACAGCAATTTGAACATAGATCTTGGGGGAAGGTTCCTAAGAGCTAGATTATTTTGCTTATTAGTAAGAACTGTACAGCTCTTCACATCATTAGCTTCATAAATCTATAATATTGTATACAGTACACATACACATACATACATATATTTTTTTAAAGAGTTTTCACAACTCTTGTAGGTTGAATTGTATCCCCCCCTCCAATTAGATGTTCAAATTCTAACCCCAGGTACTTGTGAATGTGACCTTTTTAGAAACAGGATCTTTGTGGGAGTAATCAAGTAAAGATGAGATTGTATAGCATTAGAGAGAACCATAAATTCAAGGAAAAGTTTCCTTGTTGTTGTTCAGTCACTAAGTTGAGCCCGACACTTTGAGACTCCACAAAGTATAGTATACCAGGCTTCCCTGTCCTTCACCATCTCCCAGAGTTTGGCAAAGTGATATCTCTGCCTTTTAATACACTGTCTAGTTTGTCATAGTTTTTCTTTCAAGGAGCAAGGTCTTTTAATTTTGTGGCTACAATCACCATCAGCAGTAATTCTGGAGCCCAAGAAAATAAAGTCTGTCACTATTTCCACTTTTTCCCCTTCTATTTGCCATGAAGTGATGGGACTGAATGCCATGATCTTAGTTTTTTAAACGTTGAGTTTTAAGCCAGCTTGTTGACTCTTCTCTTTCACTTTCATCAAGAGGCTCTTTAGTTCCTCTTTGCTTTCTGTCATTAGAGTGCTATCATCTACATATCTGAGGTTGATTGATATTTATCCCGGCAATCTTGATTCCAGCTTATGATTTATCCAGCCTGGGAATTTCGCATGATGTACTCTGCACATAAGCTAAATAAACAGAGTGACGATATACAGCCCTGATGTACTCCTTTTCCAATTTTGAACAGTCCATTGTTATGTGACTAGTCCTACTAGTCCTGCTTCTTGACCTGCATACAGATTTCTCAGGAGGCAGGTAGGGTGGTCTGGTCCCATCTCAAGAATTTTCCACAGTTTCTTGTGATTCACACAATCAAAGGCTTTGGCATAGTAAATGAAGCAGAAGTAGATTTTCTTTTTTAATTCTCTTGCTTTTTCTATGATCTGATGGATGCTGGCAATTTGATCTCTTGTTCCTCTGCCTTTTCTGAATCCAGTTTATATATCTGGAAGTTCTCGGCTCATGTATTGTTGAAGCCTAGCTTGAAGGCTTTTGAGCACTACCTTGGTAACCGGGGGCTTCCCTGGTGGCTCAGATGGTAAAGCGTCTGCCCACAGTGTGGGAGACCCGGGTTCAATCCCTGGGTTGGGAAGATCCCCTGGAGAAGGAAATGGCAACCCACTCCAGTATTCTTGCCTGGAGAATTCCATGGACAGAGAAGCCTGGCGGGCTACAGTCTGTGGGGTCGCAAAGAGTCAGACACGACTAAGTGACTAACACACAGGCAACAAATACAATAGACTTCTTGAAGTTTTACAATTTCACAAAATTTTAACACTGATCTTGTACTGACTAAAAAGGCAAGTGAACTCACTGGACCAAATTCATGTTTGATAGTGCTACTTATTAATCTGTATGTCAACTTATGGCTTACACATAAGGCTTTCTCAAACCTTATCTCGTCTGATCCTGATGATGGCATTTCAAGATAAGAAGGGCAGGTAATATCATTTCTATTAGGCTGATGAGAGACATTAAAGGTCACACAGTTAATAAGAACTAGAGCTAAGGCTTGAATCTAGGACACCTGTCTCCACATTTGCCTCTGTATTTGACTAACCACATTGCCTGGTTCTAGAAACACTTGAGACCTCCATTTCCAAGACTCCCCAAGAATTCCACAGCATAACCAGCATGAGGATCATGGGAATGTGCTGATTCCTCTGAAATGCAGAGGCAAGGCAAGGACTGAAGTCCTGATGTTTCACTTGGAAGGTGCAAGCTCACGGTGGTGAAGGTAAGGCAGAAGGAAGCGAGGCAGAGCATCTGAGGAGTTAAGTTTCTGGACGGGCCACATCTTCTTTGTGAGTCAAGGTGGTGTAACACAAGAGGTCCCTCAGAGAGTAAATCTGTTTGACATACTAGAGTTTTCCAGAAGGGCTCGGGGAAGAACCACAGAAAATGGTGACAAGAAGGGGAAGTTATCTGCTTGCCTTCCCCTCTCTCGTTTCCCCCTTGGTCTCATGGCTTAAAATGAACTAGAAACTTACAAACTCTCCTTTAATCCTGGGGTTGATTTTGGGAAGAATATCAGAAGGGCTTCTCTTGTGATCTAATGGACAGTTTTTTTCAAGTATATCCCTATAGAAATAAAATGATGCATATTTTACAGAATGAAACTGTTATTTACTTTGCATGTATATGTATTTTTAAAATAAAACTGTAGAACTGAAAGATACAGAAAATCACAAACAATAATGTAATAACATGTAGCCACCTTGTTTGCTATGTATCTTTTCTTAAACAAATAAAACACTACAGATAAACACGAAATACTTTGTGTTTCCCTATTTGTTTTTTAAGACAATCCTTCGCCTAACTTCTGAGTGTATCTAATCCACTCTGTGTGTGGTAGAGGTGGTATCTAAAAAGGTGTGGTATCTAACCCATGTTTCATTATTTTCTACAATATTGGAAATATATTATTTTGTATATAAACATATCTGTATATAGAAGGTACATAGTACATATATATACTACACACCTGTGTGTATGGAATTTGTCTGGAAAGATACATAAGAAGCCATTATCAGTCTGAGATTGGGAAAGTAGACAAGAGGGGAGATTTTATTTTTCTCTTTCAGTCCTTAGAAAAAGTTAGAACACATTACTTTTCTAATGAAAAAATACTAATAAACAGCAAGGTGTGCAGCAGAAGTTCTCCCAGTAGGGGCAGCAAAAACAAACAAACAAACAAACAAAAACCCTCCAGGACAAAGGTGAGAAAAAGTGCGGTAGAGGTGGCTGGTGCAGCCTGGGGAATCAAGAGAAGTGAATTTGAGTCCCGCTTCTGTCACTGAACATGAGACGTCCCTGGGCAAAGCAAACTCCCTCACGTGGTAAGGAAGGCCCCCTCTGATCTGTCTTGCCTGCCTCTCCAATTCTTGCCCCATCTCCCACCATGCTTATCAACCCCTGCCCACTCCGTGCTGTTTCTCCACTTTGTGCCCATACTCACACCTCTCCTCCTGCCTGCTTGCCTTTCATCACATCATTTGCCTGACTCACCACAGGTACCATGGCCCAGAAGCAGCTGGAAGACCCTCCTCTCTTCACCCTGCTCACCTGCTCCACTCTGCTCCTTCCAGAGGCATTACCTGTGTATTACCTGCTCTCCCACTGAACTCTCAGCTCCTGGAAGGCAGCAGCCATGGATGGTTGATTTCTGTGCCTGGCCTAGGGTACACTTTGGTGAAAGTACTTTTTAACTAAATATTTAACTGTGTTCTAGTCACCTTCTCTATAAAGCGAGAAAGTTGCATTTGTTTAGCTCAATGCAGCAAATGTATACCAACATCTTCGCTAACCTAGACATCTTGCTTGGATCTGTAAAGAACAGAAAAATGGATGTAGCCCTCTAGTGGGAAAGAAGAGCGAAGATTCCTCAAAGTCCAGTGTTCTACAATCAGAATTTAAAAGGTATGTGCTCAGTGTTTGCCTCTGTCCTGATTGCTAAGTGATTCTGGGAGTATCATTTTACCACGTGGGGAAGTGGTGGGAAACACTGAATGAGGGAGCCTGACCTCTTGAAGGCATGGAGGAGGGGCATGCTACTTTTCCTGATATTACAATGCACTATTACAAGGTTTACTGCTCTCTAATCATGCAATCTACATAATTTATCCTTTTAAAATGAGCCATAATCCCTCAAGAGTGCTTTCTATTGATATCAAATATAAGAGGGTATTTTTAAGGACAGGGCAGCATCATTGCTATACATTAACCTACACAAAATCAATCCATTTCCAAGTTAAGCACAGCCCTAAAAAATCACTAATGGAGCTCCGTGTAGTTGTTCATGTGATGTGCAGTCAGGAGTCATGCATAATGTAATAGTGCAAATGCTAAAAGCAGCTCCCACAAACTAATTTAATCTCGGTTTAATGGACATTGGGAACTGATCTTCAAAAGAGCCTGCCAATGAGATTCTTGGGGGCCTCCCAGCAGCCTGAAAGCAAGCTCCAATATAAGCTTTTGGTTAGCTCCCCCTTTCACCTAGTGCATATTAAAGGCAATCCAATATTGTCATTAAAATTATGAATAAGTTGTGTCAACTTGCATGGTCTATGTAATATAGATATCTCCATGCATTTGCATAGATCTCTGGGATTGAAATTTTGCTCCTTGTGCCTTTTAGACCATGGGCTTCTACATCAGTCAAGGAAATCTTTTATACTCCAGAAGATCAGAAAGCTCCACAGTATCCACAGCCCCCAGGCCATGCCAGAGAGACGGTGTATGAACAAAGATCTAGGATGTGAAGCCTGTGCACAATCAAAGGGATCAGAACCACACTGCTGTAGCTTGTTTCTAAGGGACCCCCAAAGCCCCTAAACAGGCACCTCCTACCTGATATGATCAGAGAAGAGCCCTTCTCCATGCAAACATGAGTGCATTCGCACACACACACATATGCACACAGACTCTCTCCTAACTGGTGTGAGTCAAGCTTCTATCAGATGACCTAACATCAAATCTAGCTAAGTAGGTAGTATGTAGAATATCCCAATTTAGGGGACCTTGGAGTGTTTTAAGTTCACGCCATGTATTTTGTTTTGAATGAATGTCACTAATGGGCTTCAGACTTTTAGAGCTGAACTGTAAAGTGAGCATAGAGAACACAGCTTCCGTAGGCAGACAGAATATACAATGTGTGGGTAAGAGTGGCTGCAGAGGGTGAGACTTGGAAATGGCAGGAAGAGACGGAGGCGAGGGTTGAGGAGTTGATGTTGCACGTCCAGGGCAAGTGGATGAAATAAGAAATGGAGGTTAAACAATGTTATTGAGAGTTAGAGAGGCAATTAATAGAGAGTAATAATTTCAAACACGAGGAGGAGGATAAAAAGGGGAGAGGTCGATATGGGCGAGCTAATCCTCATCTTCCATATTGAGGAGTTAATAGATATTGACTGAGTAATAAATCAAGAAATGGAATTCTGGAAACAGCCACCAAAAGAACAAAAACTAGAAAAGTAAATAGACTTTGTCTCTATATTATAGGACTGGAGACAGTCAAGGGTGCTTTTCTGTGCTTCTGCATTATTTAGCTTGTTACAATGCATAACTATAATTTGACTTGAAAAATGATAATAGGTGCTTGTGGGAAGCTGAGTTGGGGATAGTGAGGGGTGGAAAAAGGCAACAAGGTTTTTCCTTAAAAGCAGCTGGACTATTTGTGTAAAACCATGAGTATGTGTCCTGTGACACATTATTACTTCTAAGTACAACTGAAAGAATTTTGAAAAATTATATGATAAACTGTTAACAGTGAATACCTCTAGAGCAATAGTGTCCAAGAGAGTTTCTATGATAATAGAAATGAGCTGTTTCTGCACTGTTCAATACAGTAGCCACAGGCCACCTGTGACTGCTGTGCTGCGCTTAGTCGCTCAGTTGTGTCTGACTCTTTGCGACCCCATCCAGGGACGGTAGCCCGCCAGGCTCCTCTGTCCATGGCGATTCTCCAGGCAAGAACACTGGAGTGGGTTGCCAGGACCTCCTCCAAGGGATCTTCCCAACCCAGGGATTGAACCCAGGTCTCCTGCATAGTAGGTGGGTTCTTTACCATCTGAACCCCCCAGGGAAACCAAGAGTACTAGAGTGGGTAACCTATCCCCTCTCCAGGAAATCGTCCTGACCCAGGAACTGACCCCGGGTCTACTGCATTGCAGGTGGATTCTTAACCAGCTGAGCTACCAGGGAAGCAAAGGAAGCCCCACCTGTGACCACTAAACACTTGAAATGTAGCTAGTGCGACTGAGGAATCAGATTTTTAATTTCAGCTGATTTTAATTAATTTGAATTTAAAATATCAACACATAGCTGGTGGATACCATATTGGATAGTACAGAAAGAGAGTCACATGGAGGTGTGAAAGGCTTTCTTTTCATCACACTCTACATTTCCATGCTGTTTGCAGTTCTTCTAATATGAATATGAAACTTGCATTAATTTAAAAACCTTAGGACTTTCTAATTTGAAAAACAAAGAAAATGAAAGAAAAAGGAAACAATCACAAAATAATGAAAGTAAGAATTCTACAAAATGGATGAAAACATTTTAAGAGTAGAGTTTCCTGTCCTCTACAGTATGTCCTTGTTGTTTGTCTACCTTACTTTATTCAGTATTCTGTGATAAACTATAGGAGAAAAAAATCTTAAAAAGAATGAATATATGTATAGGTATGAATTAATTACTTTGCTATACACCTGAAGCTAACACAACATTGTAAATCAACTATACTCCAATAAAATTTTAAAAATTAAAACATATAGCACAAGGCATTCTGCTCAATGTTATGGGGCACACAGGATGGGAAGAGAGTTTGAGAGAGAATGGATACATGTATATGTGTGGCTGAGTCCCTTTGCTGTCCACCTGAAACTATCACAAAACTCTTAATTGGCTACACTCCAACACAAAATAAAAAGAAATTTATTTCAGAAAAATAAGTAAAATAAAATATTTTAATAAAAATAACTAGATAGGTAAGCAAATAGTTGTTCTTTGGGATGCCTTCAATCTCTGAACTTTTACATGCATCTCCAGAGCAAACATCCTTGCTTTACCTCCTCATACCACAAGCACGTAGGCTACAGTTCTCTACATTCTGCCTAAGGTAATTACTGCTCTATGTTCTGCTTGCCATCTTTTAAACATGTCCTGACACCTCTCATCTGTGACCTCTCCTCTCTGTCTGTATTGCCATTGATCTAGGCATACATATAGGTAGATAATTTTTATTTCCTTACTATCATGTCAATGGGTAGTCAGGATGGCAGATCGGCCTCAGGCACTGCCCTAAGGTCACAGGCTCCCCTGGAGGCGTGTGTTCAAATCCCACTTCTTTGGTGGCTCAAACAGTAAACAACTTGCCTGCCATGTGACAGACCCGGGTTCAATCCCTGGATTGGGAAGAACCCCTGGAGAAAGCAGTGGCTACCCGTATTCTTCCAGTATTCTTGCCTAGAGAATTCCATGGACAGAGGAGCCTGGTGGGCTACAGTCTATGGGATCGCAAAGAGCTGGACACACTGAGTGACTAACAAGCAAGCAACCATGTGAATGAGAGTGTAAGTATACATGCACTCTGTCTGCCATATTTACTCCAACCCAAAGGGAAAACAGCCAAGAATTAACAGCAATATGATCTCAGTCATCTAATCAGTCCCTTTACATTCATCGATTCCACCATTTGGAATCTGATCATCTCTCAATTATCAGGAAAAACAATGACTTCCCCTTGTTAGCTGTGGAACCCAGATAAGTTGCTTAATCAGTAAGTAACAAACTCAGTGTCCTCATCTATGAAATTAAAATAATAACCGAACTGACTTCATAAGATTGTGAGAAAGATGAAATAAGATATTGCACAAAAAGTGCTCAGCACAAACTTGTCAAGTAAAAAGCACTCAATGCATCCTAGCTGTTATTTTAAATATAACAAAACTAAGAATTCTCTGCCCTGACTCTACAAGGCAAGAGATTCCCAGTCTTCTACCTTTTAAAGTATCAACCCATCTTTTCCTCTTTTCTTATGTGGCCCATCAAACCACTTCAGTCTTATAAAACTAAAGGTAAAGTTGCTTTCAGAGAAATGGCAGGTAATACTAAAAAGATAAAAATTTGTTGATAAGCAGTATTTTTCAATGCAAAATGATTTAAATAAATAGAAAATGGTCTGTTTCACATGGAGCCCATCTCCTTATACAAAGAGTAGGCACAATCAGTTTGTAAGAAAGCATATCCATCAAACAGGCCATTAGAAGAGTCCCTTATCCACGTCCAAAAGTGAAAGTCATTCCCAAACAGCATCTCCCTGTTGGTTTTTGAGCTTTCTTTTTACTATTGAAGTAATATCTAAACACAAGAAATAATTCAAAAGGGGGCTTCCCTGGTGGTCCTGTGGTTAAGAATCTGCCTTGCAATGCAGGGGACACTGGTTCGATCCCTGGTCCAGGAAGATCCCACCTGCCGCAGAGTAGCTGAGCCAGTGTACCACAGTTACTGAATCCCAGGCTCTAGAGGCACAACGGCTGAGCCCACACACTGAAACTACTAAAGCCCACATGCCTAGAGTATGACACAAGAGAGGCCACCGCAATGAGAAGCCCTCACACTGACACTAGAGTAGGCCCTGCTCACCACAACTAGGGAAAGCCTGCATGCAGCAATGAAGACCCACCATGGCAAAAAAATAAATATAACATAAATAAACCTTTTTTAAAAAGAGTCAAAATGAATTGCATTTATAATCTTGCCACCTCACTTCAGTTCAGTTCAGTCACTCAGTCGTGTCCAACTCTTTGCGACCCCATGAACTGCAGCACACCAGGCCTCCCTGTCCATCACCAACTCCCGGAGTTCACTCAAACTCATGTCCATCGAGTCAGTGATGCCATCCAGCCATCTCATCCTCTGTCGTCCCCTTCTCCTCCTGCCCCCAATTGCTCCCAGCATCAGAGTCTTCTCCAATGAGTCAACTCTTCACATGAGGTGGCCAAAGTACTGGAGTTTCAGCTTTAGCATCATTCCTTCCAAAGAAATCCCAGGGCTGATCTCCTTCAGAATGGACTGGTTGGATCTCCTTGCAGTCCAAAGGACTCTCAAGAGTCTTCTCCAACACCACAGTTCAAAAGCATCAATTCTT
>SJYV01008537.1:3043741-3054291 GCA_006410875.1 Neotragus pygmaeus | reverse complement strand
TCTTCTCCAACACCACAGTTCAAAAGCATCAATTCTTCAGCGCTCAACCTTCTTCACAGTCCAACTCTCACATCCATACATGACCATAGGTAAAACCATAGATTTGACTAGACGGACCTTAGTCGGCAAAGTTATGTCTCTGCTTTTGAATATACTATCTAGGTTGGTCATAACTTTTCTTCCAAGGAGTAAGTGTCTTTTAATTTCATGGCTGCAATCACCATCTGCAGTGATTTTGAAGCCCCCCAAAATAGTCTGCCACTGTTTCCACTGTTTCCCCATCTATTTCCAATGAACTGATGGTATAGTCTCACATAAAAATTGGAAACTAAGAGAAATTCTCTTGGGCCCATGTCATAGCCAATTGTATCTCAGGTTCAGCCAGGAAAAAACACACCTTAAAATTATACAAGTCCCTACAGGGTCAAGATTAAACTGCTAATAGGTGCTACTGTGATCAGTATGGTTATCTGAGGAGGGGACATTTATCTAAACAGTGAACCAGACTCATTTTCTATATCTGCTAATACATAAGCATTTCTCAGGAATAGGGTGTGTCTGCTTTAAAATCTTAACCCTTTGCATGAAAATGAAAGTGATAGTTGCTCAGTCATGTCTGACTCTTTGAGACCCTATGGACTGTAGCTCGCCAGTCTCCTCTGTTCATGGAATTCTCCAGGCAAGAATACGGAGTGGGTTGCCATTTCCTTCTCAGCGGATCTTCCCAACTCAGGGATCAGATCCGGGTCGCGTGCATTGCAAATAGTCTCTTTACTGTCTGAACCAAATAGCCTTGGCATAGTAAGGGTTGTCTAGTGAACTTTTCCCCTTGGTAAATTTCTCAAGAATGAGGCTCTTATCTCTTTGTAATCCTTTATATTGATTTACAGCTTGAAAGATAATACTTTGTGTTTATTAGTTGGAAAAGAAGGAAATGGAGAACAAGGTGGAGAAGGGAAGGTCCTGGTTCCAGTTTTGATGGCACTCCTAGAGGGCAAAATACCCCAGGAGGAGAAAGCTCTACTGGGCATTTTCAACTCCTGTGAGGTGAGTGTTGGAATGAACTTCTGGATCCTGGATCCCAGGGTTTCTAGGCTGTGCTCCTGAGTCCTCCCCAGTTCCGGTGAGGCACTTCAGGGACCTTGAATGGAGGGTGGGAGACAAGGCAAGGGAATGCTATTTGGAAGCCCAGGTGCATAAAAACAGATTTAACAAACCAGTCGGAGAAGCTCTTATGTTTTAAACTGTGGTAACGCACTCCAGTATTCTTCCCTGGGATATCCTATGGACACAGGAGCCTGGTGGACACAGTCCATGGGGTCACAAAGAGTGAGACATGACTGAGTGCACACATACACAGACAGCTGGTGTAGTGGGTGATGTGGTGTGGCAGGTCGATCCTGGTTCAGGACTGAGACATTTGGTCCTGAATGGCTTTCCCCTTCTGCTGGACATGTTAACAATTAATGACTCTCAACTGAGTCCCTCTCCAGGCATTTCCCTGAATTGCCCTTGGCGGAAAAGAAACACCTTATCCAAGGTCATGCTCCCTCCTCAAAGACAGCATCACTGGTCCATGTAGGGTATATATAAAAAGCTTGCCCTCACTGGGCCATCCAGAATCTAGACCTCCCCTCTTTGAGGTCTGCTGAGACCTTTGCTGTGATGGCCTCTATCCACTTACTTCTGTCCATAACCTCTCTCTATCCTGTCCTTTTTCCTTCATCCCCTTACCTTGAAAGCACTGATCCCAACAACACTCCTCGATAAACCTTGTGCATGTAAATCTCAGAGTCTGTTTCTCTGGAATTTGCCCCAAGACCATTAGACCATTAGTCATCCGCACACTGAACGAAGGGGATACAGAACTGCACAACTTCCCTCTGCTGCTGCTGTCGCTTCAGGCATGTCCGACCCCATAGATGGCAGCCCACGAGGCCCCCCACGTCCCTGGGATTCTCCAGGCAAGAACACTTCTCCAATGCATGAAAGTGAAAAGTGAAAGTGAAGAAGCTCAGTCATGTCTGACTCTTAGCGACCCCATGGACTGCAGCCCACCAGGCTCCCATGTCCCTGGGATCTTCCAGGCAAGAGTACTGGAGTAGGGTGCCATTGCCTTCTCCCTCTAGGACTCCTGAAGGCTGGCATCCTCCCCCGGCACCACCCGGAGCAAAGAGAAGAGTATGTGTAGGAGAGGCATGGGGGCTCCAAGAAAGAGCAGCCTGGATGGGGCAGCAGAGCTGTGGCCTCCAGGCAGCCAGACCGTGTGGTCTGAGCACTGCCCTGGAAGTGCCACCACCCAGGAGGGAGATAGGAGAGAAGCAACCCAGGAGGTGAGAAAGAAACCTGTGGTTCTCAATCATACTAGAATCACCTGAGAATCTTTTCAAATATATTACTGCCAGGAGCACCCTTACTCAATCAAGATTCTGACTTGACTAATCAGGGGTGGGGCCCAGGGGCACACCTTTAAAAAATGTTCCCAGGTAATTCTAGTGCATAGGAAGAGTGGAGAATCATTAGGCTATCAGAGGTGCGCAGACAGGAAAGGCTGATGACTTTCCCCGAAATCCCCTCTACAAGTTTACTCTGCCCCCTGCTGGACAGATCCTGACTTACTACTCATTGCGCCCCAGGCTGAGCTCACCGAGGGCAACCCTACCTCCTGACTGTGTGAAGGACCCCTCTTATAGCTCCAGTATCTCGGCAGGGACCATGTGTGCATGTGATGAGGGGGTTGGCTTTTCTAAGTAGTGGACCAGCCTCAACCAGGCTACTCCAGGTATTCAATCCCGATGCCTGATTTCCTGAGATGCTTATCAAACCTGTGGATTCTCTGGCCCCACCCCAGACCTACTGAATACGAATTTCTGGGGTGAGGCCTGAAAGTCCTCATTTTCAACACACCCGTACCCCTCCAATGAATCTTGTGCACCTAAGTTTGAGAACTGCTACTGACAGCATCACTGATGGCATCACTGACTCAGTGGACGTGTCTGAGCAAATTCCAGGAGACAGTGAAGAACAGGGCAGCCTGGCACGCTGCAGTCCGTGGGGGTGCAGAGTCAGACACATCTTAGCGACTGAACAACACCAAGTGAGAGTTCACTTCCAGGAAACCCTGTTATGCCCCAGTTTGCTGATAGGAAAGCTTTGCTTTCTCTGCAGCAGAGGAGCCCTGGCCTGCTCCTAGTTTTCCAACGCACACTGGAGTAGGCAGTCAGCTTCCTGGATCCTCTTTAGCAAATTCTTCCCGTTCTTCTTTTTTTTTCCCTTTAAGCCGCTCTCCTAAATATGGCTTGTGAATTGTCCCAAATACTTTTTTTTTTTACATTGTGCAATTGAATCAACAGTTTTGCATAATAAAAGGTTAACATGATGAGTGATCAGAAAATGAATAAAGCTTGATTGTTCAGATTAAGATTTGTCACTGAGCACTCTGTACTTCTCTCCAGACTCTGCCCATTGTTTAATGATTGCCCTCTCCAGATTAAGTGTGGCTCTGAGGTGGATAAAAACATTCACAGGTTTGAATGCCCCTCCTCCCAGCAGCATCGTCTCATCAAGGAGGCATGACTGTTTCTTTGACCTCCCACATTATCTTTTGGGGATCATAACCGGCATATCTGAGCTTGAGTGAAATCTCATCTTTACGAGGCACCTCTGTGTATTCCTTGGACAGGGTACTGAACAGTTGGTTTGTTTGACTGTGCTGGGTCTTTATTGCTGCCAGAGGGCAGACTTTCTCTAGTCCTGGGAAGCAGGGGCTACTCTCTCCTTACGGTGTGCGGGCTTCTAATTGCAGTGGCGTCTCTTGATGCAGAGTTCAGGCTCTAGGGCTCACAGGCTTAGTAATTGTGGCTCACGGGCTTAGCTGCCTCACTGCTTGTGGAATCTTCCCAGACCAGGGATCAAACTCATGTCCTTGCACTGGTAGGCAGATTCTTTATCACTGGACCACCAGGGAAGTGCCTATTGGGCAGTCTTAACATCCTCATTCAGTTACTTTTTGAGGGTGCCAGCATCCATAATAATGAAATTACTTTGATTATCTTCCATAGTGTGTCCATGGGCAGTTAGGAGCACAGTGCAGATTTTCTGCCGGTTTATACTCAGGGTTTCCCCTTTTGTCTCCAAATCTCTCCACCTTGTCTGCCTTTTGTTTTCCTGGGGATTCATTTACCTGCTCTGTTAACCTCTTCAGAATATCTTTCTTTCTGTGCTCCCAGTTGAGCATAGGCATCCTTTAGGGGACAGATGGGGGAGCCCACAGATCCCCCAGGCAGAAGCTGCACTGGCCTAACGGGGCTCTCCGAGATTGTGTTCTGAGAGGGTCCCTGGATCCCTGAAGGTCTCTGCTGTCAGGACTGACAGGCTCTTTCCAGGAGAATCACTGAAAATTAAGCAGTCCTGCCATGGCCCCACATGAACTTGGGTTGGTGCTGCCTGTCGTGGTCTGGGCGCAATTTGGAAAAGATTTTCCAGATGTGAGGCAGAATGGGAGGGAAAGTTTATTAGAGGGGGAGACTGTTAGACCAGTGAGCCAGCTCAAGGGAGAACTGACATTGAACAAGGGTCCCTAGTCCACTTTTGTACCCAGGGTACAAGGAGTGGGATAGGGGTCTTATGGGTCATTTGCTGATTGGGTGAGGCACATATACTGGGTGGTGGGGGTGGGAAGAGTAAGGCAAACATCTTCTCCCTATGGAGTAGGAGGGGAGACAGGTTATACTGCTCAGGAGGACCTGAAATCCATTAACAGTTACAACACAGGGGAGGTAAGGACGATAAGGGTCTGGTGTTTCTGTTCCTGTATTCCAAGACCCCTCTTGGTTTTATCTGCTCTTTCGCCCTTGGGTCACCACACTGCCATCAGGCTTGGTGGATTCCTGGTCCCTGCAGGAACCTGCTTGGCATCCTTTGTCCTGGCCACACTGCCTTTTCCTCTCCGAGGTCTGCTCACCTCCAAGGTCAATCACTGACTTTTCTGGGCAAGCGCAGCCTTTCCCCACCTGGTTACCAAATGCCCTTCCTCTCTCGGCAGGCCACTCTGAACCATCTTTGAATCCTTCTAATCTGTACTCGTCCCTACCCCACCCCGTTTATCTCCTTTCAGAAAGAAGGGAGAATTTTCCACAGTCCCCTGGGGGTGCTCAAGAATGAGAGTTTGGGGAGTAACCTGACTCTAATCCTCCCCAAGCCACCATCGTGTGTGTGTGTGGGGGGGCTGATCTAAGCCTTCTTGCCTCCAGTTCCTGAGAACTTCTTTCCTGGGGATGCAACCCAAAAAGGAAACAGCAATCACAGTCCTATATCCTGTCATCTCACCCACACTGTAGCCTCAGGACAGTGCTGGTCCACACATCCTTCTTAGGCTGCTACGACAGTGATCACCCTTGGACTGTGCTTTCATGGACCTGGGTGTCCAGTGATGGAGCCCTTGCCCTGAAGGATGCTGGAGTGTTGAGGGCCAGAGCAGTGCCCAGGGACCCTGCCCCTACACATGCACATGTCTCTTACTGAAGCCCAGTAAGTTCCCAGGGTGTGGCATCTCTCACCTGCCCATTTGTAAAACTCACAAGCATCCTATTCTAATAAATCACTTCTTACCCATCACTTTTCCTCTCGCTGAATTCTTTTCTGCACTGAAACATAAAGAACTATGGTACCAGAGCTCTTCAGAACCTCCCCTCTCCAGGAAATACAACTAACCAGTTTCATTTATAATGCTTCTCCTGAAGATACTGTTAAATTTGTCACCTATTGCTCGGAGTCTAAGAATATGACTTGCCTGATTCATACAGAGGGCAGCCCACACCGCAGCACTAGAGCTGGGTGAGCTTGCACTTTACACTTCTTAGCACTGAGAAAAATCATCTCACTTTGTTGACTTTTTCCACCCACAGAGGAATGTAAAAACCCATGAAATCTGTTAGATGAGCCATTTGATTACATGGCAAATACTCTGTATACCTGTTTGCCCCACCACAATAGTCTCCTTTGTCATATTTTGTAGGGACTTTTGATTTAATCCCCTAAATCAACACAATTTGTTTTCTTAAAAGAGGAAGAGGATAGAGCTTATCAAAAGGCACAGGACTAGGAATAGTTTACCTTGAGGCTCTCCTGGAGGATAGTGATGGGAAGGAGATCCCCAAGGGGGCTTTGGGGTGCTGGTAACGTCAGCCCTTAACGTGTCTGTGGGTGATTTGGGTTTCACTTCATGCAAGTTCCTCAAGCTGTCCACTTGGGATTTGCACTTTCGCACCACGCTCACCCCTGCCTGGACCACTTCACCACCTTCTCTTGGCAAACGCTCCACTACCCATCACTCCTTAGCAGGGCCTCCCATGTCTCATCAGTAGAGACGAGTTTTCCCTCTTTTATATAGTGAGTGAAAAATACTGCCAGCCATGTCAGTAGACAAAGGGTGTTGCAGTCATCAGCCACTACAAAAGCCCTGGATGGATGGAGAGGAACAGGACTGCCCNCCTTCTCTTGGCAAACGCTCCACTACCCATCACTCCTTAGCAGGGCCTCCCATGTCTCATCAGTAGAGACGAGTTTTCCCTCTTTTATATGGTGAGTGAAAAATACTGCCAGCCATGTCAGTAGACAAAGGGTGTTGCAGTCATCAGCCACTACAAAAGCCCTGGATGGATGGAGAGGAACAGGACTGCCCACTGCCAAGTACCTCGGACGCTGCGGCCACCCCCAACAGTGCATCCTGAGGGGACTCAGGCTGAGAAAGAACAGGATACTGGCCATAGATAGCCGAGGTGCATATCAAAGGAATGATTCCAATGAGCCTGGACTAATGCCTCTTCCCATAAACAGAAAAGTGCCAAATTACTTAACTTGAGATACCTGATTTTCTCTCATTAACGGTAACCTTTTGATGTTCCAACCACCTGGTCTTTGTTACAAAAACTCCTATAAATCTTGGTTCCTCCCTTACCCTCTTTGGAGCAGTCCCTCAGAGCTATCTGAGAGGCTGCCTCTCAGGCCTGAAGTCCTAAAAATTCTCAACTTCTAGGCTGTGCATTTTTTTTCAGTCAAGGTCTACAACATGAGTGGACCATGCTATCAGGGGTCTGGAGTCAGGAAGTGCCTGCCTTATAGGCTTCATCCCTTTCTCCACCATCCATTAAGCACGAATGATGCAGAGACCTTCCCTGGGTCTCCCCACGCCCAGGGTTCATCGAGTCTGCCATTTATATTGGTCAAAAGGAGATGCTCTTCCTGCACAAAGCCCATGTGGTGTGACTTACTCTGAGTAGCTGCTCTTGATGTGTGACACCTGGTGAAGGCACTTGGGATGTGAGAAGAGGCACCGAGGAAGGGCACTTCCCTCTTCTCTCAGCCCTTCCCCTGAAGGAAAAGCCCCTGAAGTTCAAACAAAGCAGGCAGCCAAGAAATCGAAAGCCTGGGACTCCAGGAAGTGAAACGGGATCAGGTGGAGACTGGCTTGAGGGAAGATCTGCAGTTAAATCCAATATCTTCTCTCCAGGCCCCAGGATGGAGTCATTGTTTAACTAAGGTGGGGCGGTATCTGCCGTGCCCATATAAGGAAGAGCCCAAGGGGAAGAAGCAAGCAGGCATACGGGCAGCTGTCAGCCAGCCCTTCTGCAAAGGNAACTTTTCCTTCACCCCTAAGACCACATTTTAGACATAATGAATCATTAAGTTTGTGGTGTAATTTGAACGAAACAGAAGATCATATTTCTGGACAATAAAGAGCCAAAATATGAAAGAAGACAACCTGACTGGCACCGTAATAAAGCAATTTCCTTCAGCCACACCTGGCTGAGCACTTCTCCATAACTCAATGAAGAATAATTGCAAATTAACACTAGAAGCACACAATAGTTTTATCTGCGCATTATTGTGCTTGACCATATATATATATTTATACCTAAATTAGCCTTAGTTAAATATTGAACATTGCATAGCATGTCATTTCTAAATATTTCTTGTCTTTACGTAACCTCAGGTAGAGAGCCCCTGGGGCATTGCGGAGAGAACAGAAAACAAAATAAATAATTATTAACTGTAAATACTATGGCTACACACTGCATTTGGCAGTTTATACAGTTTATCACTTAATTCTTCCAGCCCTGGGTAGATACTTTTACTTTAAACTACAGTCCCTCAGGGTAAATAACTTATTAAAGGCCAAACTAATAGATGGCAGAAGAAGNATGGCTGCAGTCACCATCTGCGCCACAAGGGAAGCCCAAGAACACTGGAGAGGGTATTCCTTTTTCATTTGTTTGTGTGAAAATTTAGTTTTAATATTCTTTATTTTCTAATAAGCTAACACTAAATTTTTCTTTGAACACTTCTTCAGCTGTATCCCAAAGTTTTTGTTGTATGCTATTTTGTCACTCGCTTTTAAATAATTATTTGTTTTATTTTGATGTTTAATCCCCAAATTATTGTTTTTAAAATATCCCCAGTGAATCAATAATTTTTAGCAATTGTTTATTTTACTTTTAAATTTTATATATGATGATTAGATGTAGAGTGTTATATTTTCTGATTTACTTCTCTGAACTCCCCGTGAATTTCTATCTTTCCCTCTTTCTTCCAGTCTTTTTTTTCCTTTTGACAAATTACTCAGTAGCACTATTTAATGTAAGCCAGACACATGTCACTGTTCTCAACCCTCTCAAACACTCATGTATTTTTTTATTAAAATATATATATATATTTATAAACTATATATATATATATTTATTTATTTATAAACCCTCACAGCTAATAAATTCTTTTATCCTCTTAGTCCTAATCCTATTTTTTCTTCTGAAGGTAAATAACTGAGTAGAATACCATTTAGTCTTATCTCCGCAGTCTCCCATGTCGAATTCATCAAGGATTTTTTGTTACAAGTGAAAATTTTTTGTTTCTAATCTATCAGTATATATTTACTTATACATCAATTCTCATATATGTATATTGCATAAGTATAAATAGTATACATTACATTATTTATACTTCTACAGTATTATTTGTATATGATATTGGCGATTTTGACCACTACCCTTTTTTCTCTTTTTTAAATTTTATTTTATATTGAAATATAGTTGTTTTACAATGTTGTGTTAGCTTCATGCATACAGCAAAGTGATTTAGCTATGCAAATGCTTATATCTTTTCTTTTGGCTTCTTTCCCATATAGGTTTATTTGATCCTTGTTCTTTCAGAGTCTTTCTTCTCTCTTCTAGTATTCTGTTAAAAAGATATTTGCCTTCCTGGATTAATCTTCCATGTCTTCTAACTTTCTAACACTTAAAAAAAAAGCTATCTTTGAAATCTTCTTCTCTTGATATACTAATTTTTCAACTGAGTTTTATTATTTCCACCTGACTTTTCAGTTTTATATGGATTTTAAGTAACATTTCTCCATTTATTTATAATTCTTTCTTTCTGATTGCTTTATTTTATAATCCTCATCATTGTTTTATGGATGCAATAATCTCAACTTTCTCCTTATTAATATGTAGGGTTTTGTGGGGTTTTTTTTTTTTTTTTTGAATAAGGCTATTCTTTGGATCTTTTTCTAATCTCTCAAAGTTTGGCTTTTTTATTTGTTTTTATTTTGTGCCATTTCTTTTCCTCACCTAGTTTCTGACTCTTAATGATTGTTTTAGATTGCGGAGATAAATTTCTTTAAGAGAAAAGTTGGAGCAAGTCTCTTTATAAAAAGTCAGGGGTAGGTTTTAATGTCATTCTTTTTAGGATCCATTGGTTTGAAGCTGGAAACAAAGATTAGAGCACTCTCTAACGGCCAAAATGTTGGGGAACTTTCTCTAGCATTAAAACTTAAATACATTTCTTTCACTAATAAACCTGCTCTCACTCCCACACACACTTACTTCCCCACTCTTCTCAGCCTGTTCATATCTTATTCAAACTGTCATTATTTTCATTGTTTTGTGTGTGAATTGAACTAACCTTTGAATAAGGAGTTCACTTCATTTAGAGTACACCTTTTAATTTTTAGATTGCCTTTTGGAATTAATGTTTGAGATAGGAAGGTTAGAATTTAATTACCCTTATAACTGACTCCTCAATACTCATCCTCGCTTTTTGTATTTTTCCACTATACTCAGTGTACTTTCTTTTTCATTAGTTTTTTATTGTGCATATTTTGGCCTATGATTTTTCTCTTGCTAACCTGGGAGAAATATCAATAACCTCAGATATGCAGATGACACCACCCTTTGGCAGAAAGTGAAGAGGAACTAAAAAACCTCTTGATGAAAGTGAAAGTGAAGAGAGAAAAAGTTGGCTTAAAGCTCAACATTCAGAAAACGAATATCATGGTATCCGGTCCCATCACTTCATGAGAAATAGATGGAGAAACAGTGAAATCAGTGTCAGATTTCATTTTTTGGGGGCTCCAAAATCAATGCAGATGGTGACTGCAGCCATGAAATTAGAAGACGCTTAGTCCTTGGAAGAAAAGTTATGACCAATCTGGATAATACATTCAAAAGCAGAGACATTACTTTGCTGACTAAGGTCCATCTAGTCAAGGCTATGGT
>SJYV01008537.1:3009872-3043724 GCA_006410875.1 Neotragus pygmaeus | reverse complement strand
TCAAGAGGCAGGTCAGGTGGTCTGGTAATCCCATCTCTTTCAGAATTTTTCATAGTTTTCTGTGATCCACACAGTCAAAGGCTTTGGCATAGTCAATAAAGCAGAAATAGATGTTTTTCTGGAACTCTCTTGCTTTTTCCATGATCCAGCAGATGTTGGCAATTTGATCTCTGGTTCCTCTGCCTTTTCTAAAACCAGCTTGAACATCAGGGAGTTCATAGTTGACGTATTGCTGAAGCCTGACTTGGAGAATTTTGAGTATTACCTTACTAGCATGTGAGATAAGTGCAAATATGCAGTAGTTTGAGCATTCTTTGACATTGCCTTTCTTTGGAAATAGAATGAAAACTGACCATTTCCAGTCCTGTGGCCACTGCTGAGTTTTCCAAATTTGCTGGCATATTGAGTGTAGCACTTTCACAGCATCATCTTTCAGGATTTGAAATAGCTCAACTGGAATTCTGTCACCTCCACTAGCTTTGTTTGTAGTGATGCTTTCTAAGGCCCACTTGATTTCACATTCCAGGATGTCTGGCTCTAAGTGAGTGATCACACCATCATGATTATCTTGGTCATGAAGATTTTTCTTGCCACCTAAAACCACTCAAATATAAATTGTTAAAATTTTGATATGTGTAAATATAAACTATACAGATATATAATCACAAACATGAACTTGGGCAAACTCTGGGAGACAGTGAGGCACAGGGAGGCCTGGCATGCTGCAGTCCATGGAGTTGCAAAAGAATCGGGCACAACTTAGAAAACCAAACAACAACAATAAGGCATATACCTTGAGGAAACCAAAACTGAAAAAGACACACACACTCCAAAGATCACTGCAACACTATTTATAATAGCTAGGACGTGGAAGCAACCTAGACGTCCATCGATAGATGAATGGATAAAGAAGCTATGGTACATGTACATGATGGAATATTACTCAGTCATGAAAAGGAACATATTTGAGTCAATTCTAATGAAGCGGGTGAACCTAGAGCCTATTATACAGATTGAAGTAAGTAAAGAAACAAATGTATGTTAACACACATATATATATATGGAATCTAGAAAGATATTACTGATGAACTTATTTGCAGGGTAACCATGGAGACACAGACATAGAGAACAAACTTACGGACATGGGCTGGGGGTAGGAAGGAGAGGCTAGGATGAATGGAGACAGTAGCATGGAAACATATACACCACCGTATGTAAAGTAGAGAGCCGATGGGACTTTGCTGTGCAACTCAAGGAACTCAAACTGGGGCTCTGCAACAACCGAGAGAGGTAGGAAGGGGTGGGAAGTGGCAGAGAGCTTCAAGAGGAAAGGGACATATGTATATCTATGGCTTCTTCATGTTGATGTATGGCAGAAACCAACACAATATTGTGAAGTAATATCCTTCAATTAAAAATAGATAAGTTAAGAACTCAAAGAATTTGGAAAGGATATGCATATGTGTGTGAATCTAAATCTAATTGAAGTCCAAATATACATAAAATATGGTATGTATGAAAATATACTTAGGCATTATATAAGTCTACCAATTATAATTCTAAATTCTAAAAATACATCATATGATATATATCTTCACTAATAAAGACATAAACAGGACATATTGTCTGTAATGATCTAAAACATTTTTTTAATAAACTATATAGTATGGATCTTTCTATGTCGATAGGTTTAGACATGGATCATTTTAATTAATAATGTTCTCATGTATGCTGTAATTTTTTTATCCATCCCTGACAGACATTTAGATTGTTTCCTGTTGCAGGTTGATTTGTTTTTATTTTTTAACCTTTTTTCTCTGATAAATATATCCTTATAATAATCTTTGTAGAATCACTATTAAACACATTTTTATGGCTTTTGATGTTTATTACCCCAAAACCTCAGAGATGTAGCCAGTTACCCTTCCACTGGAGGTCACCGAGAGCTACATTTTTCCACTCTCTCACCTGCATTGGATAGCACCAGTCTTCATATTTTGGCCAAAGTGATGGGTAAAAAAATCATATCTGTTTCGTGTTTCAATGTTGATACATTTTTATTAGATTATCTTACTTATTTGTGGGAGTGAATACTTTTCATATGTATATTGGTCATTCATTCTTTATTTTTTTCTAAAGACTTATGCATTGTTCTCCATCAGAGAACAACACAGGATGCCTTGCACACTTCTAGACTGGCTTATCTCAATACTGCCCACCCTGTAAGGCTAGCTAAAGGAGCTCTACATCCATGAGTTTTCTTCGAAAACTTCTCAGCTATAAGTAATCTCTTCTAATTTCTCAAAAGTCCTTTTGTGAAACTACTTTTGCAGCTTTGGCAACATTTTGCTTTATTCTACAGTTATTTGTATCATCATCTTTCTTTCCCCTTCTTTTTTTTTTCCCCCTTCAGTTAGAAACACTGAAGAAGAGAATGGAATAGTCAGAAGATTACATGCCATTTGAGTACATATTTACTGTGTAGCCATTGGTAGCAAAGTAGATATACATAATTACCAATACCAACACTTACTGATTTATATATTAGGCCTAGCTCTGCTATGTGCAGCAACAAATTAATAATGACTGCCAGTAGCTAAACCCAAAAAAGATATATTTCTTTCCCATAGGAAGCCCAAGGGGGGACCGGTAGCACTTCTTTGTAACTATTCTGTCTGGAACACATCTACTCCAAGGTTGCCTTGGCAGGGAATGAGAAAGGTGGAGGAGACATGCAGGGAGCTAAATATCTTGGCTCAGACATGGCATGCAGCCCTTCTATTAACAGTTCACTGCCAGAACTAGTGACATGGCCCCAACTTAATTGCAAAGGACTAGGAAACAAAGAGGAACACAGGAATATGAATATTCAGTGAGCATTACCTGTTATAATTAGCTTCAATATTTCAGAAATTTTAAAAACATAAACTAGTGTCCATCTATGATCTACATAATTATAATTATCTCAGACTATTTAGCTGATGACAATAAGTCCAGGGAAGTGAAGAAACTTGCCTACGATCTCTCAGCCAGTAAGACAATGCTTGCTCTGAATTTAAATTCTATCATAATGAGTCTGAACTCTGTACTCTTAATGACTAGATTATGAAAATATAAATAATAGTTAGCATGAGAGAAGGGCTTCCCAGGTGGCACTAGTGGTAAAGAACCCACTTGCCAATACAGGAGACATAAGAGATGTGAGTTTGATCCCTGGGTCTGGAAGATCCACTGGAGAAGGAAATGGTGTCCCACTCCAGTATTCTTGCCTGCAGAATCCCATGGACAGTGGAGCCTGGAGGGCTACAGTCCTTAGGGTCACAAAGAGTCTGACACGACTAAAGTGACTTAGTACACACCACACACAGCACGAGAAGCTCCAATTTAAGACAATTTAAGAAAGAAAAAAAAAGTGGGAGAATCTTCGGTCATAGAAATCTAGCCATTCTTACCTATAGAAAGTATTATTTAGCTCCTGTGTATGGACTCTATACATACTCATGGACTGAGTGGTAAGGTCCAAACCAGTCTGTGCATTTAAAAAAATAAATCATGATTCTGAGTCTATTAGGAAACTGTGTATTCATCTCCTGATAGCAACTAAAGTGAAAATGGCTGAGAGCAATAAAAATCCATTTTGCTATTTAGTACAGTTTGTCAGACTAGAGAAATGGGATTGAATTTCAAAGCCACAGGCAAGCTGGCTGCAATCTGCGGCTACACAGTTGATGGGTTTTTTCCTTCTTTATTTACAACTCTTTTGATAAGCCTTCAGCAAGTTACATAGGTTCTTCTAGTTGTATCTCATTTGACTGGATTAGAATACTTGATGACAGTTTGGATAAGTTTGAGGCAGATGGTTCTTGACATTTTTCATGGCATCAGTTACAAACCATGCAAGAAACTCTTTCATCCTTTGTTTATCCTTCACTTAGAAGCCACTATAGTAGATCGTTAAACTTTCATTTTTCACAGTGCTGATTAAGGCACACTACAAGGCAGATGTTATTCCGTACCATTTTTAACAATTTACATTTAGCACCAAAGCTGGCTTTGTACTTGTTCCAGTGGATCAATGCACTTTTTTAAAACTTCAAGGTCAATTTCTGAAATACTGTGACTCTCTTAACAATGAAATGTTTCGCAAACTTCTCTTGGTTACAGGAGCCCAGCTACTATTCCATTTATGTGTGTGCTAGTCAACACACACATGACAATTCAATAGCTCTCTCTCAACAGGGTAAGAGCATTATTTAAGAGGCAGTTCATTAAACAAAGAAAAGAGTCTCAAAAAACAAACCAGAATCAGAATATAACTATCAGAATGCCTTATTTTTACTAAAGCAGTTCCAGAATCAGAAATGATTGACAGTCCTGAAGCACCAGATTCACTGTATCCACAGGTGAAATGCAGGGAAAAAGAGTAAGAAATATTTTGCTTTTCTCTTCCATGTTTTGGTGATTTAGTAAATTACATACTATTTAGTTCAACCTAAGACAAATGAGACTGAATAAAAGCAACTTTAGATACAATGAAATGTTGACAAATAGACTCACTGAATAAAAATTTTGACAAAATTTGATTGGAACTTAAGAAAGCACAGGGTTTCACTTTTTCTCTTCTAGAATAATTGCAAAGTACAATTATTGTCTCCCCTTTGGAGACAAAGATGACATCCTGCCCAGGAAAACAAATGCATGAGAAATCCAGAAAACAGTCTACATGATGTCCGCCCAAGCGCACCCCTACCACCTTACTCGAAAAGAAGGGGTGAGACAGGATTTTGGCAAGCTGACATGCTAGTTCTTTGAAAACAAAGGAAACAAAAATATAAACAACATAAGAATGTAATGAGTAAATGACAGTGTCCACGATCTTCATTCTATCATTCTCAGAGCCAGCCCGCAAACAAGCCAAGCAACTTTAAGGGCTAAGTAGGACCTTGAAAGACCATCTGACCTCGCCCTTTGACTAAAATAACAGGAACCAACATTTCTTTCATTCCTCTTTACCTGCAGGGGCAAGAGGTGAGGTGAGAAGGGTGTGAGCGACAAGTAGTCTGACTTTTAAAAGTGGCACTTCCAGAGCTTCAGCAGTCTCTGTATAACTCAGGGTAAGCTGAGCGAAGTGGAACAGCCTGTGCTCTAATAAGCCCCCTGCCTTAAATGCTGATGAATCTGACATAGAATCTGAAAGTTGTGATAAAATCTGAAAGTTGTGATAAAAAAAAAAAGGAGAACTGATGCTGAGTTTCATGTTAACAGTCAAGGGAGTCTGCACGGGTCAAGGGTACTTACAACAGTGTTTCTCTTACTGTGCATTTAGCTAATAGGGTCTCTGAGAAATGGGATTTTCTTCAGGTCATGTGCAGTCATAGCCTTTCATTTTAAAGCAGTGAGAGGAGTCAGTATATGAAGAAGACAAGCAGGAATAAAGGGAGTTGTGTTAATATAGGTTTTGTTATGACTCAGGAATGGTAAGGCCAACAGATAAAGACAACTGCCATTGAAAAGATATTAATAGTTATATGCAAGATTCAAAATCCAAAAGGGGACAAACCCTGGAGTGGGGGACAAATGGGGAAGCACCAGCATCAAGAGGCAGAAGAAGAGGGAACTCTGTACAAGAGGCTTCACTGTGGCTTCTTGAATAGAAGTGGACAAGGCCAGGCAAGCAGGCTTAGGATTGGCTGGCTTGAATAGTTTCAGTGGGCTCTGGAGTACAGACGTCATCCTAACTGTCTGGCACCTGGCCCTATGGTGATCAGGACAGGAGGTTAGAAGCCCAGAGTATAAAAGCCCAGTAACGGAGGTAGCTGGGGGTGTGATTCTGGGTGGGTTGGTTTGGATTTGAAAAGGATACTCCCAGGAGAGCTGTTTATTACCTCTAGAAATTCACTACCCTGAGATGGACAGTCCCTCTGGGGTCAGCAAGGCCCAAGATATCAAAGTATTAGAATACAGAACATAAAAGATGTGGTTAACGCAGGCGTGTAGCTTTCCCTGACCCATCCACTAGGACAGACCAAGTTCATTGAGACAAAGAATTCTGAGCACCCAGTGGCGACCAGCGATGACAGGGCTGGTGCACGGCCAAGCCAGGAGCAGGAGGCAGAGCACAGGTCGCTTAGCACAAACTCCAGGAGGATTACTCAGGAGTTGTGTGAGTTACCTACTGCTGCGTAATAGATTGTTCCATGACTTCCATGCTTCCCCTGGAGTTATGGCTCCGAGAGAGAGAGAGAGATGGTGAGAGAGGGTCAGAGATGTGGAACAACTAGAAGCCAGAATCTCTGGTAATCTAGTCTTAAAAGAAGTATCCCATCACTTCTGCTGTACTCTATTAATTGGAGGTAAGTCACAGGGTCCAGTCACATTCAAGGGGCTGTTGTACAAGGATGTGAAAACTAGGAAGTTTGGAATCACTGAGGGGCCTTTTACAGGCTGCCTACCATAGGAGTGAAAGGAAATTTACCAAGCAAACAAAAACCCCAAACCCAAAACAAACACAAAACCTCCTCTTTGCAGTTACCTAACGGAAGGAAGTAGTCCTCATGGCTGTGCTGGGTTATAACCGCTCCCATTTCACAGATGCATCTAGTGAGAATTAGGAATAAATGCTAGACCTGCTAACTTCCAAATTATAACACATAATCTGTTTAAAGTACAATGAAAATGCAACACAATGAACGGAGTTCAGAGTCTGGACATCCGCAACGTGCTTTGCAAAGGGCTAATTCATGTGTAACAAGATGTGCAAATTCAGTAATAATCTTAAATACACAAATAAGACAACAAATGTTAATGCCATGGCTGTTCTAGCCTTTCAGCTTGGCAGAGATTAATTGGATTGATATTACTCAGTGTTAGGGAGCATATGGAGAAAAGACTCTCTCATCCTCTGTTGAAGGGAGTATAATGGGTATGAAATTTTGGCAAGCAATTTGGCAATATCTATCAAAAGTTAAACTTGTGCAGACCCGTTGATCCAGCAATTCTGCTTCTGGGAATTCAACCCAACGAAATAATCAGACAAACATACAGACAAGAACGTGGATTGAAACAATAGATAGATTTCACTGTGTCTAAAAATGGTGGATAAGCTAGATAAACTATAGATAAAATATAGGCATCTATTAAACTGACAATTTATATCTGTATTGACAAGGAACAACGTCTATAACATACTGCTGGGAACAAAATAGGAATATGAAAAATACATATGTAACTAGAAAATTTCAAATAAAATGTTAACTTGGATCATTTTCTGATAGAAGGATTTCTGGTGATTTAAACTTTTTTGTCTGTATTTTCTTACATTTCCTCCAATGGGTATGCATAAACTTTATAACAAGAACTAAACAGTAGGACTTAATTATTTTCCATGGCTTCTCCTTTAGCAATATGGTCCCTACGGCCTACACTGAGTATAGCAGCTGATTTTTTTTTTTCACTTTTAAAGGAAAATTCGACACAGTAAACATTCATTCCCAGCTTATTAAACACAGGAGAGATGATGTTTGTAATGAACAAAGGGCGTAGGGCTCCAAAGAGTAAGATTTCTCTTGGTCAGAGCAACAGCAATGCTACTCTAAGTCGAAGATCTAAGGACACTTAGCATAATTCAACCACCATTGAAAAGCTTTGCCCACTCAAAACACATATTTAAGTCAGTTAAAAAAGCACACTCCCAGACAATAACTTGTTGCTTAAATATTATAATAATTGTTCTGATAAACAGTTCATTAAACCTGTGTTCTCAACTTTTCAGCCCTCCGTGTATCTGGATCTTTCCTATCCCAGACTCAGCTACAAAATGGGCTTCTTCTTTCACTCTGAACCCAAGCCAAGAAGACATCTGTGCCCTCAGCCCTTCCAATATATTCCATCTGCTTATTTCCCCAAGTCCAGAGTAATATGGAATTTATAATGCTTGCTTTTGTATATACCCTTAAATTGTGCTGTTTTGTTTTTTTTTTCACATGTCACTTTTCTAGGGTTACAAGTTTTAAAAGGAAATCTCAGCATTTGAATGCTCCCATTCAGACAATACTAACTGGAAATTAGGTTGGAACCATTGCTTTAACTAGCACTAATATCAAAACTCACCTTCTCTACAGAGCTCTGTGAAATAAGCTTGCCATCAGAAGGTACTTCAGTCAAGCAATTTCCTGCTGCTAAGTTAAGCATCATCTTCTACCTAAATAGACTAGAATAGAATGGTGTCTTTGGAATGAAGGAGACATTTGTTTGGCGTTCAGCTTGTTATGCAGAGAAGACATAAGTCAGGCTGTCCTTTTGACAGATCAGCCCTAAAATACTAAACTTTATTTAAACAGTAAATATATACCATGTGTTTCAAAATGGAATAGAAAAATGACCCTACTCTTTTGTCTGCTTTGCAAATTCTCCCCCACGAAAACACTCTTATTTATAAGAAAAGAAATAATTTAGCTTATTTTCAAGATTAGATAACATTCTCTCATAATTTTTCAAATTATCACGAGACAATTTGATGTGGATTAATGAATGTCTGGCTTTTATCACCTAGATGAAAAGAGTATCAGCAGTAAGATGGGTCTTAGGAGCCATCCTGTGATTTAATTATTCTAAACAATCTTGTGCTTTAGTACACAAAAGATAACAGTTAACATACTGCTAAACATTTACTGATCTACAAGTCAAGACAAAGATTAAAGATTTAATTTGAAAGGAAAAATATCCTTAAGGAAAAACTGCTGTTATGGGGTTTGGACACAGATGTTAAGGAAACAAAATTAATAGCGGAGATGGGAAGGGTTTATGTAGGAACATGACTGGGGGCACAGCTTCTGCTTCAAAATCCCATCTTCTTCTTCCTTCTTTATCCTCACAACTTAAGTTTCTGCTTTTCTTTCCCCTCACGGATTCAGAAGAACAATTTATACATATTCCATGCACATCCTACTTTTACCTTTAGAATGGGCTCTGTTTCGCTTATTTGATAAACTTTCAGAGAATCTGCTCTTCCTAAAAGTGTGTCTTGCTATAAAGAAAATGTGTGAAACCTCTTCATAGCCAAAGTGCACTTGGGTGCACAGCCCTATTCTTGACACATCCTGCGTTTGGGGGAGCTACCTTTGAGTCCACTCAAATCACTCCGAATTTATGCTCCAAGAGCCACTGTGGTTTGATGAAGTAACAGACAGGAAAGAGGTGCCAATGAGTTCCAGCTTGTCCCTGCTTTCCCCTACACACAGCTCTTCTTCCTGACTCCAGGCCCAACTATCATGAACCCTGGCTCACCACCAGACAGGTAACAACCTTCCAGAAACTTCTTTACCAGATCCCTTTTGTGGCCCTGCTCTGGCAGCTACACATGCCTGACTTTCCAGATTTCCTTACAAGTTATGACTTGTTCCCCTGTGCTCGTGTCTTTGGAGAGCTGGTTAGTCATTTTCTCTGACCCAACAACTCCCCTTTCTAGACATTACCTCTTTAGGTCCTCCTACGTTTTATAAAATCTAATCTCACAGTAAATCCCACAGATCCTATTACTCACAGTGGTTCTGCTCCCTGATTGAGCCCCATGGGGTACGGCCATCACCTGGTTCTGACCTTGATTAAACTCATTCAAGGAGACTAAAGGAGCAAAGGGTATGCAAATAAAGTCCTTTTCAGAGATGATGAGACCCTAAGGAATGATAAGCCTGGAGAAGTGGCAGTTTGGGGGAGACATGGAAGGTGCTTCAGGAGCAGCTGTGGTTAGCTAGCTAAAGTACAGCCATTCCCACCCCCTCCCTCCTACCTGTATCACTTTTCCAGCTCACCCTGCAGTGAGCATGGCTCTGTCACTCAGTCTGGCCAATGAAAGACAAGCAAAAGTCTGTATGGCTTTATGGTACACTATTTTGCTTCCTGAGAAAAGGAAAGGGAATGGAAAGACGTTACAGATGCCACTCTTCCCTCTTTCTTTCTGACTTAAATTCATCCATGATGCCCGGGGCTATGGCAGCGTCTTACAGCTAGAGTGCAGAAAGCATGAAGACAAAAGCCAGTAATGCTAAGAATGGTGGAGCAGGGAGGTAGAGCGTGGGTCCTTCATAAGATCAATAAGTGACCACACTTAGCCTACAGCTGCCAGTCTTTGAGTTGCTTAATAAATGCGTCGCTGATGGTTCAGCAGGTAGAGTCCACCTGCCAATGCAGGAGACGTAAGAGATGCAAATTCAACCCCTGGGTGGAGAAGATCCCCTGGGGGAGGGAATGGAAGCCCACTTCAGTATTCTTGTGTGGAAAATCCCATGTACTGAGGAGCCTGGCAGGCTCCAGTCCAAAGAGTCAGACATGAGTGAGCAACTGAGCATGCACGCACAATAAATAAATAATAAACATCCTTATGATAGAGTCAGTAACATCTGGGTTCTCTGTGACTTGTGGACAAATGCAACCCTTATCTATAACTGTCCTCAGACTCTTTAAGTAAACATAAGAAAGAAAATGGGACAAAAAAGTTACTGACCACTTACCCTATGTTGGGGAAAAGGTAATTGTTTTCACACCACTTTCCTATTTAATCCTCACAATGATTTAGTGAGATAGGTGACTATCCACATTTAACAGAGGAAGAAATTGAGCCATGAAAGTTAAAAATTTGCCCAAGATGAACTAATCTGTGAAGTCATAATTCAAATCTTCCAAGTCAAAGCCTAATTTAGTTTAAGTTAAGCCATATATAAGACAAGTTCTTAGGATTACTGGAAAGCTATTAGAACTGTGGGTTTTGTCTCACTGAAGGTTATGGGATAAAACTGGTATGATAAGTAATATCTAATAACCAGAGATAACTAAAAAGCAGAATGATCTGCCTTAGAAGGTATTATGTTTCTCATCAAGGGAACTATTTATGTGAAGATAAGATGTATGACCATTTTTCTGTGCTATTATAAACAAATTCCACACTGAATTTCCAAGGTACCTTCTAATTCTCAAGATCTGATGACCCCGCAGAGAGAGCAAGGTGGTTTTCACTTTATTCTGATTACCGTGTGTTTCTGAAATTGGAGCTGTTCTCTCTAGTGCCTTAGTCTGGAAGATGCTATCCCCAAGGGAGAAACCAAAGATACTCTGGTTTTGTGTTTAGAAAATAAAATTCTCTCCATGCCTGAAGGCCAGACCTTAGCGAAAAATCAAGATGAATTATCAACTCATTAAGTTGGTAAAACAGCACTACCTCAGTTTAGAGTCATGGAGAGGCGATTATAGGCTAGGTATATTCTATAGCCATATACCCCACTAAAGAAAATAATTCTGGTCTACCAAAATTATACTTGCTCTTTCCTATTTAAAAAAAAAAAAAAAAAACCACAGGCCTGAGGGAACACAAAGGGAGGAAAGTACTTCCTCTTTAACAAGATTTTAAATGATTTTAAATAAAGTTTGGCCTAAGGATCAATTCCATCCAACCAAAGTTGGATTAGTAGATAATGGAAACCTTCCTTTCCTGGTAAGAGTAAAGCTCTCACATCGCAGAGAGGCATAAAACCATTTTAATATGCAGTCCTGAAAATCATTTGGAAATAATCTGTCTTTAGAAACTCTCCAGAGAGGGTATCAGCGAAATCTGAGATATCTTTGAGACAACATAAGGAATTCCTTCTTCCTGCTTGGGAGTTCACAGATGCTCGACTCTGTGTGTTGGTTTCTACCACATGATAGGAAACTGAAAGCTGCCCTCAAACGTGAAAGTCAAGAATATGAACACAGAGCTTCCCTGATGATCCAGTGTGGTTAAGAACCTGCCTGCCAAGCAGGGGACGTGGGTTCGATTCCTGCTCCAGAAAGAGCTCACATGCTGCTTGGCAAGCAAGCCCGTGTGCCGCCGCTACTGAAGTCCGTGCGTCTGGAGCCTGTGCCCCACAACAAGATAAGCCACTGCAGTGAGAGGCCCCAGCACCTCAACTAGAGAAGTGACCCAGTTCACTGCAACTAGAGAAAGCCCACACGTAGCAACGAAGACCCAGAGCAGCCAAAAATAAACACATCTTTAAAAAAGAACACAGACATTATATGTACAATGAACAATTTGATAAGCAAATACAGAAGGATTTCAGAAGCCAAGTGAAAGAAAGTGAAGTCGCTCAGTCGTGTCCGACTCTTTGCGACCCCATGGAGAGTGTAACCTACCAGGCTCCTCTGTCCAAGGGATTTTCCAGGCAAGAATATTGGAGTGGGTTGCCATTTCCTTCTCCAGGAGATCTTCCCGACCCAGGGATTGAACCTGGGTCTCCCGCATTGTAGGCAGACACTTTACCATCTGAGCCACCAGGGAAGCAAAGAATCATAGGTTTCCCCTGTGAAAACATCTTTATACCTCCTCTCCCTCAACCTTTGACATATTTCTCCCTTTTTCATTTTTATATCTTAAGATAAATGCCATCTCTGATCACCCTTTTTAATTCGGGTGTTGTTTCTCTACTCTCTATCACAGCATCATGGTTATTTTTTTCGAGCATTTATTACAATTTAAATTTTTGCTTATTTATTTTCTGTCTTTTCCTTATAACCTTATCTTGAAGAGGGCAAGAATAGTATCTGCATTACCTAAAGTTCCACACTGTGTTTGACATTTAGCTGCCATTCACTAAATAATGAATGGATAGATGGAGGGTTAAGATGATTGCTAAACAAATGAGAAAAAGTGTCATGGGGCTGATTGAATCAAGATAGTTCTTAAAGGGTTGGCAAAATTGGTAACTAAAGAGCTGGGAAAAGAAGGATTGTAGGTGTAGAGGACAGCATGAAAAAAATGGCATAGATACGTAGGCAAGTAGGTCAGCAACATTAGAGAAACCATGATTGCCACATGATGTGATAAGACCCCCCTCCCCAATCCACGACTACTGTGGTCATTTGGAACCAGCAGGAAATACAGGAGAGCAGAAAAGCGACCATCAGTCAGTTTGTCATTGGTTAATAGATTTCATCTGTCCACTACAATCTTCCTGCAATTTTTTAAAACCACAAATAACACATGAATATATTTTGGTAGGAAAAAGATGCCAAAATTTTAGAATTACATAAGGCTAAAAATGAAACAATTTACCTTGCTCCAGTCTTTCTTTTCTTCGCAGAGTCAGACACTTAACCATTGGGAGGGTATACACTCGAAAACGGCTCCCATGCGTTCATACACACTCATGTCTACACACATACATTCACATATACACAAACTCCACAGACGCTCAAGTCCTTTACGCATATGACATGGAGGAGTGCAGTTAGCTTTCCATATCTGTAGGTTCTGCATCTGCAGAGATGGGGGACTGACAGGTGAATCAGTGACAGATGTGCTGCAAGAAGAAAGATGCTGAGATTTCATAACTGAGAACATGGAGGCTCCTGCCCCACTCACTATGGGAATTCACCAGGGGATTTGGGCTTTCCCATTCCCTGCTCAGAAAGTAAGGCTTCCCTCCTGAACCTCAGAGGCCCTCAGCTCTCTTAGACAAAAGTGGAAAGTGGGGTTTCAGAGCCACACACTTGGCAGAGCATGCTGTGGAACTGTATCCAGCACCTCTATATACATCAAGGTCTTTTCTTTCAAGTGCCATAACAGCTCTCTAATTTCTATCAGTTTTAGGAACTAGCTTTTCCTGAACCTCCAGTTCCATCTTCACTGAAAGCACTTGCCCCAGTTAAATATTCTCTAGACTGCAGAATTGCCTGAGTTACTCTACACTCGGTGCTACCTGAGGCTGCTCCCCTCCGTGGTCCTTTTCTTTTACCAACAGTAACCTCATCTTTCCTTGGGGCTTTCACCCAACAAAGAGATTGCTGGTCTTGGAAGAGAAGTGAGAGGGGCCCTGAAAACAGACTCCCGATGATGGAAGAAGTTCCCCTGAGTTCTCTAAACACTGAGCACTCTCCACTCGGCTATGTATCAGTTGCCCAGAACAGACATGATTTAAAGCCTCAGAAACAAACCCAAGCTCTTCTAATAAAACAAATATTTCACAGTTCATTTACTCCAAGATATTGAAAAGACCTGCAGAGCCTCAGGGTTACCCTCTCCCTGGGGATGCGGCTACGTCTGAGTAACGCAGATGCTGCCCCCTTCCCAGCTCAGGAGTGGCTGTGCCAACACCAGCCTCCCTGCTCTTCTGCTTGTTCTCGGGAATCATCACTGGCTTCCATCCAAAGGAGGCCCAGGTGGGGCTCCCTACCTGGGAGTTCCTAATCGTGGAAAGTCATAGGGATGTATGGCTGGGGAATAACTATGGCTGTCCAAGAAAATGTACATGAACTTTACTGACCACTCAGTATTTGCTGAGTGCCTAATACATGCCAGGAATTGCTCCAGGTGCTGAGGATACAGCAGTGAATAAGACAGACAGTCAAAAAAAAAAAAAGAAAGAAAGAAATTCTCTGGCCTTGTGAAGCTGATGTTGTAATGAATGAAAGAGACAACAAATTCATAACACAGAGTATGTCATGTGGTAATGTGCGCTGTGAATAAATTATCAGGGATTCTTAGGCACTCTGGGGTAGGAGAAATGCAGTTTTAAATAAGGTAAACAGGGGGAGATTCAATGAGAAAACAATATTTCGGCAAAGATCAAAAGGAGGTGAGGGAGCGAGCCTTGTAGATTTCTGGAGCAGGATTTTCCAGGCAGTAGTACCAGCAAGTTCAAAGGCTTTGCCTAGGAGGACCAGTGTGACTAGAGGCACCTGAGCATAGGATGTTGAGTGATGAAGTTACAGTGCAGTAGCAGGGAATTAGATCTAGGAGGGCCATTTATCTCATTTTAAGGACTTCGGTTTTGGTTCTAAATCTAAATTACCCTGGCTCTATAGCAGTATCAAAAGAAAAGGTTCAAGGAAAGTCTCAGCTCTGGAGTGAACATCTAAATAACTATTCATACGCACTTCACCCCATCCTTCTCCTGAGAACTGTCATCGGCCTTCACTGACGGGTGCTAGAGGGGCTGCCATGGACTTAAACGACCCTGGCCGTGTTGAATCCACCCAATAGGACACATCTGACCAGAACAGGCCACTCAGGCTCCTCCCTGGGAACTTCTCAGATGTAGGATTCAAAGAACAGAAGTCAGACCCTCTCGTGGCAGAAGCTTTCAGGGCGTAAGACTCAAGAGCTGAGAGGCCATGTTTTCTGCATTGTGGGAATGATGGAACACAGGAACAACAGGCAGAGAGCAGGAAAAACAAGAACAGAACATTTCAAGTTGCATTCAAGTTCCTGGTGAGTCCTATTTACATACCTACGACTACAGCTGACTTATTTAATCTTTTCTTGGCTACAGTGACATATAGGATAGAGCAACTAGAACCTGCTGAAGACAGAGGCCAGTTCTCATGGAAGGAAGCACAGCACAAATCTATAGGGCAACTGGAAACTGTGTTGCAATTACTGAGCATAGGACACAAAAACACTAGCCTGTCATCACCAGGCCTTCGCCCTGCCAATAAAATAACTGAATCCAACATTAATCATATTGGTTTCAATGTTTCAGTGCCCTAAAAAGGAGATCCCTAGATGTTGTAGCCAAAATGAAGCTGGAGCTCATGACGGATTCGATCTAGAGAGCCGGTCCCCAGACCTTGCAGATCATCTAACCTACCTGGGAAGCTGTGTACAAAGACAGGCGCCAGGCCAGCACCCTGAACCTACTCAACTGGAATAGCTTGCGCAGGGATTCCAACATCTGTGTATTCCAAATGCTCTCTAGGGTTAGTGACAATCCAGCCAGTACACAGAAATGATAATATGTACTATGTTAGGTCAGATCTTAGACCTTCCCTGTGCAGATAAAAAAATGAAAAACAACTTAGACTAACAGTTCATTCCAGCACATGAGGCCGGCTGTCCTCCTTGCACAAGTCAGCTCAGGGCTTTTGCATTTGCTCTGCCCGCCTGAGATATCCCTCTACTGAACATGGCTTGGTCTCATTCTAGGAAATAGCCAAAGGAAGTAAGCAACCTTGCTGTAAGGTCTTCCCTGGTTTCCCTATTTATTATTTCAATTTCCCTTACCTTCACCATTTCCTTTCTCCCGAAATTTTTTCCTTTGTTAGCACTTATTTTATTTACTATACTGCTTATCTTCTCCCCCTTCCTCCCTCCCTTCCTCCCTCTCTCTCACTCTGCCTCAGTACAATACAGGCTCCACCGGGATATGAATTTTTCTCTGTTTTGCTCACTGGACCTCCAGGAGCCCGAAACAGTCTTTGACATAGAGAAGGTGGTCAAATATTTGCTGAAAGAATGAACACCTTTTTGGCTGTGTTTCTGCAATGGTTAATGACCCTGTTCTCGCACATAAATACTGAAAATTCATTTTGATTCCTACAATTAGGAGCCAGATTTCCAACAAGTTAGTTAACCTTCTACATGGTGCCCAGACACATGCCCTCTTGCATCCAAACGGACTTCTACATGCTTGAAAAAGCATCGGAAAATGTTATCTGGCTGAGAAAGGGCAGACACTGGCCAAAGCAGAACTCGAGGCCAGCTGGTTGTGCACTGGCAGGAAGATGGAGTGAGAGTACACACCTGTGTCAGAGAACTCCAGCACAGGACCCAGAACCCCGCCTCCACAGAGCCTCCATGAGCCCTGGAGCTTAGAGAGAAAACAAGAAAGTGCTCCCTCTGTCAGCTTCCTAGTAAGTTTCCATTTCTTCTCAGAGTCTCTCTAACAGGATGAAAAACACTAGGGGAAATGTGTGCTGAAGGATGCAGAGGGGGGATTTAAGGGGAGGTGTCACACATGTGTTTTCTATATAAAGTGCCCCACATCTGTGTAGAGAACTTAGTGTTACCCAAATGTTCAGACACCAAGATAGAAACATAGCCTTTGCACTAGGGAGTTGGTAGGAATAGGTGATTTTTTTTTTTGGAAATGAGGAACAGAAAATACCTGAGTGCTTGGCCCCCATTTTAAAAATTTTTTCTGGTCACCTCCTCTTCAAGAGAAGACCCTAATACACATAAGGAAATTCACCTTTTCTCAAGTTTCCAATAAGAAACCAAACGTGGGAAGTGAATCCACAATGAGGGTGAGCCTTCAAGACTAATAATTCACTTCATTTCATCTTCCATAATATACATGGGATAAAGAATCTTGGTGATTTATTCTTAACAGCAAAGTGGTGTACACCTACATGGCTCGTCTACAGCTGGAATAGCTGCGAGATCTAAGGTTGACTGCTTATTCCTTTCATCCCAGGGGGATCTCGATTAGACAATAAGCCATGCCACTAAATGACCCAAGGAAAAGAACAGGAAATCCTATCCTCTGTCCATTAACCTCTAGTTCAGTTCAGCCACTCAGTTGTGTCCAACTCTTTGCGACCCTATGGACTGCAGCATGGCAGGTCTCCCTGTACATCAGCAACTCCCAGAGTTTACTCAAACTCATGTCCATTGGATGGTGATGCCATCCAACCATCTCATCCTCTGTCGTCCCCTTCTCCTCCCACCTTGAATCTTTCCCAGCATCAGGGTCTTTTTTCAAATGAGTCAGTTCCATTTGTAATGAGAGATTAGGATTTGGGGAAAAAATAGCAACAGGAATCATTTGAGCACTCAGTTGCTAAGTCATGTCTAACTCACTGCAACCCAGGGACTGTAGCCCACCAAGCTCCTCTGTCCATGGAATTTTCCAGGCAACAATACCAGAGTGAGTTGCCCTTTTCTACTCCAGGGGATCTTCCCAACCCAGAGATCAAACTGTGCCTCCTACATCTCCTACACTGGCAGGCAGATCCTTTACCACTGTGGCATTTTGTCCTAGGGTTCCTTTTAAATTTCTATTGAGGAATTAGTGTTACATAGCAACAAATTATCTTTGTTTTAATTATTTTTAAAAGCAGAACTTACCATGTAACAGGTACTAGCATTGGTATATTACATGCTTTCTTTCCCTTAATCTTATAGAAACTATCATTCCTATTTGACAGAGAGGTTCAGATCAGGGCGCATGTTCTTCAGTGCAGAATTCCTTCAAGTGGTTTTGAAACAGTTACATCTCAGTTGCTGTGTGAAGTTACCCCAAAATTTAGCACCTTAAAACAATCGTTTTTTTCATATTGACACATTCTGTGAATGAAAATCTAGACAGGACCTACAGGGAACAATCTGTCTCTGCTCCACAGTGACTGAGGCCTCATCTTGGAGTTCTTGATGGCTGAGGATGACCAGAAGGCTGAAATCTGAAATCACCTGGAGGCATCTTCTCTCAAGTCTGACAGTTCATGATGGCTACTAGCTGGGCTCTTAGGTGGAATTGCAGGTTACAGTCCCTCCTCCTTGTTGTCTGCAGCTTCGGGGCCACCAAACTACATAACTGGCAGCTCTAGGTGGCAAAACCAGCTACCTCAGCAAACAAAAGGAGAGTTGCATCACCTCTCATTATTTACACCAAGAAATCACAGTGGTGCTGCTGCCACATTCTACTGGCTCCAACTGAGTCATGAGCTTATTTAGATTCAAGCAGAAAAATAGACACAGATTCCTTCTTTCAATAGTGTCAAAAGCTTTGTGGTCACTATTTTATTTTAGATAGTTTTTATTGGAGTATAGTTGATGTACAATGTTGTGTTACTTTCAAGTAGATAAACATCACATGATATTACTTATATGTGGAATCTAAAAAAAAGTGGCCATTATTTTAAACCACCAGAAGATAGAAGTAATAAGTTTAAAGTGCATTTTAGAGCAATCCTGCTTCAATGATGTATTTTTACTACTCACAACATTGTAGGCATTATCTTTATTAGGAAGATAGTTCAATGAAAAAAAAAAAAGGACGGGTGAAGTACTGAGAAAGGGGTTGCAAATTCAGATAAATACACATCAACTAATAGAAATGAATAAAAGGGGTCAAATTTCTTAACAAGGGAGAGTTTTCATCAGAGAAAAACTGAAAATCTGGATGAACCAGTGAAATATCCTGATTTTTTTCAATACAAATGATACACACAAGCCACCAGTTTGCTATTATTGTAATGGATAGACAATACTGTTTTTATTTGATAAATATCTATGAAAGTGAGTATCATTTACCAGAGAGTTTTCTCAGCCTTCTAAGCCAATGACAAGCTAACTACTATTCATTATAAGGAATGAGTTTTCCCATATCATAAACAAAAATCCCCTGGTTAGAAGAAAATGAATTTATTCTTATCTTGAGCATCAACTTTGTAGACACAGAAACAATTGCCCATCTGTTTTAAAACTTTACAGAATCATTATTTGTTCCATTAGCATCATAGATGGGCTGTCATCAGTAATTGGCCTGTATACTGAGAATACTTTCACTGATATTGTGTCAAATTTAACTGTCAAGAGTTCTAAAAGATTAGTCAATCAGTAATCAAATGCTTTACTGCTACACTCACACACCTTGCACCTTAATATTAGAAATACTTTTAAAGTAAAATGTTTATTATCTTTTGTAATGAGTATGTAATAAATATGCCCTGCCCTCATGTACTATGCTAAGTCACCCCAAGAGTTATCTGAAAGCCAAAGGGATCACATATTATTAGTAACCTTTTCTGTTATTAAAAGTCATTTACTTAAAAGATGACCCTCACTGTTTTTCTTTTCAGCCATGATGTAGTAACAGGAATCTTTGCTCCTGAAATCACTATAACACAGACAACATGCATAAAACAATGGTTTTCAAAACATTAGGCATTGTCAACAAAGGACAGTGGTACCTGAGATAGAGGAAACATGTGAGGAGAGCCATGCAGCTTTCCAAGTTTACTCCACTGAGAAAGTTTCCTGTCCATAACACAGGCAAGGGAAGCTCTGGTGGCCCTAGGCAAATTCCCTGATTGGGGGCATGATTATGAATGTCCAAGGAGAGCATGCCGGCTAGTGTTCACAGGCAGAGCACCCAGAGGAAAGAGTTACACAGAAAAAGACTAAAAATTTGCAGTGTCCTCCTGGAGTATTTGTGGTACTATGGGTAAATATCGGGTATCCAATCAAAAATTACCAGGCTTGTAAAAAACGGGAAAAAATAGAATCCATCACAAAGAGAAAAAACAATCAGTCCAGTGAAAATTACCTAGATAGTAGAACTAACAGAAAAGAACATTAAAATTATTATAATTCACTCCAGATAATGTTTTAAAAAACACAGAGGAAAGACTGTACTTGTTAAGTACAAACATGGACAATATACAAAACACCTAATTGAACTTGGACAAATAAGAACTACAGTGTGTAAGAGGATTTGTACTGGATGGGATTAATGACAGATTAGATACTGCAGAAGAAAAGACTGGAGAATTTAATGACACAAAAATGAAATTAACATGAAAAAGAGAGAAAAAATAGAAAAGAACAATGAACAGAGAATCAGTAGGCTGTGGCACAACTTCAAGCAGTATAACCTATGTGTCATTGGTGGTGGTTTAGTCACTAAGTCATGTCCAATTCATGCAACCCCATGAACTGGAGTCTGCCATGTTCCTCTGTCCATTAGAGTGCCTGAAAAAGTACAGAGAGACAGAATAAAAAGATTTGAAGAAGTAATGATATTTTTTCCAATTTAACATAACCTATAAGCCCAAGAATCCAAGGCACTCTATAAATGCCAAGCACAAGAAAGATGAAAAAATGAAGTTTACTACATAAACAGCATAATCAAATTACTTAAAAATACAGAAAATCTTTTTTTTTAAACTGAAGTATAGTTAATCTACAGGTATATAGGAAACTGATTGGAGAAGGAAATGGCAACCCACTCCAGTGTTTTGCCTGGAGAATCCCAGGGACAGGGGAGCCTGGTGGGCTGCCATCTATGGGGTCGCAGAGTCGGACACAACTGAAGCGACCTAGCAGCAGCAGCAGGAAATTAATTCATATGTAAATATATATATATATATATATATATGTTCATATTTTTTTTTTCAGATTCTTTTCCATTATAGGTTATTACAAAATACTGAATATAGTTCCCTGTGCCATCCAGTAGGTCTTTGTTGGTTATCGATTTTATACATAATAGTGTGTAAATGTTAATTGCAAAATCCTAATTTATCTCTCCTTCCAACTCTGCTATCCCCTTTGGTAACCATAAGTTTGTTTTCTGTGTCTTCGAGTCTCCTCTATATTGTAAATAAGTTCATTTGTATCATTTTTTTTAGATTCCACGTGTAAGTGATACCACCTGATACTTGTCTTTCTCTGACTTAGTTCACTTAAGATGTAAATCTTTAGGTCCATTCATATTGCTGCAAATGGCAGCATTTCATTCCTTTTTAAAGGCTGAGTAATAGTCCAGTATATTTATACTAAGTAATCCAAGTCTATGCCCCAGTCAGTAATGCTGAAGTTGAACAGTTCTATGAGGACCTACAAGATCTACTAGAACTAATCCCCCAAAAAATAGTCCTCTTCATTACAGGGGATTGGAACACAAAAGTAGAAGTCAAGAGATACTTGGAGTAACAGACAAAATTGGCTGTGGAGTACAAAATGAAGCAGGGCAAGGCTAACAGAGTCTTGCCAAGAGAACGCACTGGTCATGGCAAACACCCTCTTCCAACAACACAAGAGATGACTCTACACATGGACATCACCAGATAGTCAATACCAANGAAATATCAATGACCTCAGATACGCAGTAGACATCACCCTTATGACAGAAAGCGAGGAAGAACTAAAGAACCTCTTGATGAAAGTGAAAGAGGAGAGTGAAAAAGCTGGCTTAAAACTCAACACTCAGAAAACGAAGATCATGGCATCCGGTACCATCACTTCATGGCAAACAGACGGGGAAACAATGGAAACAGTGACAGATTTTATTTTCGGGGGCTCCAAAATCACTGCAGATGGTGACTGTAGCCATGAAAGTAAAAGATGCTTGCTCCTTGGAAGAAAATGTATGATCAACCTAGACATCATTTTTAAAAACAGAGACATTCCTTGACCAACAAACGTCCATCCAGTCAAAGCTATGGTTTTTCCAGTAGTCATGTATGGATGTGAGAGTTGGATTATAAGAAAAACTGAGCACAAAGAATTGATGTTTTTGAACTGTGGTGTTGGAGAAGACTCTTGAGAGTCCCTTGGACTGTAAGTAGATTCAGCCAGTCAATCCTAAAGGAAATCAGTCCTGAATATTCATTGGAAGGACTGATGCTGAAGCTGAAACTCCAATACTTTGGCCATCTAATGTAAAGAAGTGACTCATTAGAAAAGACCCTGATGCTGGGAAAGATTGAAGGTGGGAGAGGAGAAGGGGACAACAGAGTATGAGATGGTTCGATTGCAACACCGACTCAACGGACATGAGTTTAAGCAAGCTCTGGGAGCTGGTGATGGACAGGGATGCCTGGCATGCTGCAGTCCATGGAGTTGCAAAGAGTAGGACATGACTGAGTGACTGAACTGAATTAAATTGAACACGGTAAGTCTAGAGAGCGAATCTTCAGCAGGATGACTATAGTTCATTATATTGTATTGAATAGTGAAATTTTGCTAAGAGTAGACTGGTAAAAATAGCTTAAATTAAAGGTCCAATTTCATTCTTTTGCATATGGATATCCTAACATCATTTACTGAAGAGACTAACCTTTCCCTACTTGTCTTCTTGGCATCTTTGTTAAAAAATCACTATGCTTGGGTTTATTTCTGGGCTTTTTATTCTGTTCCACTTGTCTGTGTGTCTGTTTTGAAACGAGTATTATACTGTTTTGATGACTATAGCTTTGTAATATAATTTGAAATTAGGTAAGGTGATGCCTCCAACTCCGCTCTTCTTGCTCAATATTGGATTTGTTATTTGGAGTCTTCTTGTTCCTTGTGAATTTTAGAATTTTTTCTATTTCTACAAAAAATTCCCCTGGAATTTTCATAGAGATTTTATTGGAACAGAATAAAAAAAGCCCAGAAATAAGCCCAAGCATAGACAGCCTTAGATCAAATGGCACCCACCTGCCTCAGGGAAGCCTTCCCAGACGCTTTGGTCTCGCCAGTCTCTATCTAACTTACTATTCTGCTTTACTCTCTGCATGACACTGATTTACCACTACTTGAAGTCAACACAGTTGTTGGCTTGTTTCAGTCTATCTATCCCCATTAAAACCTAAGCCCCAGGGGACAAGGACCAAGGTGTCATGCTACACTCCCAATACTTTTAGTCTACAGGCAAGGCCTAGTTCATGGTTGCCTGATGTTGGTTAAATGAGAGAGTTACAAATTCCCTCCTACAGTGAAGAATTGCCAAGCCTTTTATTTCCTTCAAACCTCCAAACTCTGGACCTTTCCCTATCTCTCTGCTTTGGTTTTCTACACTGCATACCAAATCTCTGGCTTTTCCATCCTTTAAGACACTTATTCAGTGTCAAGATAAGAGAAGCAGTCTCTAAACTTTCAGTTTTTCTCCAAAGATCCCTCTAAGGGAATCTGAACTCTTTCAGTCTACCTGGCATCAGAGGGTCATGAGTTGAAATCATTCAAAGATGACTGACGTTTACAGGAAAACACAAAATAAAGAACAAAGAAGAAAAACTCCCTTTGCTTTTCCTTGCATAGATATGAGGTTTTTTCATTACTGGATGTACTATATCCATCAAGAGTCAAGACCGCTTTCCCCATACATCCATGACATGCATGAATACAGCGTTCAATTCAACATACAGAGTGGAGGTAGCTTGGGTTCAAATTCTAGCTCCAATACAAATTAGTTGGATTTAAATGGCTTAACCTCTTTACCTCTGTTTATAAGTTAGAGTTTGATCAAATCTAAGTCATAGGATTATTGGGAGTATTCAAAGACATTGCATTTGAAGGACTTTGCATAATACCTAGTATGTAATTAAATGCTTCACAACCAGTAATGGTGTCAACAATGACTGATTGCTGATTAATGTTATTAGTGACACCTGACATCTTTCCACTGCTTGTGATGTCTTCAAAAGTTTTTAGGCTCTGGCACATAAAATGTATGGGCTAGGAATTGTATGGTATGCAAAAATAATGCATAACACTTGCATTTTACACTTTACTGCTTACAAGGAAGAAGGAAAGGTGAAGAGGCATTAACAGTCTTATTCTCTCTCCCACGGGCAATCTTTGTCGCTATCATTGGGAAAATCCACTTGACTACTGACACTGGTCAGGCCGTGTGTTTGTGCCACAGAAGGCACACCTCTCTGCTCTCCCCTTTCTGCATTTCCTTCACTCAAGTTTGAGAAGAAAGCTATGCCTGGAATGAAAGGTCAACCACCAAAGTCAGCATTCCCCCTGGAACAAGGTACCTCATCAGAGAGCAGAGGGACAGTGGTGCAGGGCCAGCTACTCTGGGGTCAAGAGCTCAGCAATCCTATATCCCTGTGGCTGGCCCGAGTGGGAGCACGGTTGCACCTCCATGCCAGGGGAGAGGGGACACGCTTGAGCCCTGGCAAAGCTTTCTCATGGCAGGAGAAGAAAGGGAAGCTGTCCGCTCAAAAAGCTGAACACAGGAGGTTCAATCGACAAGAGAGTCTCCTCATTGAAGTAACCTGAGACCTGGGAGAAAAAGGCAAGAGAAGAGCTGGAACGCAGTCAGGTTTTTTCTTTCTTTTGCCAAAGCTCCTATTGGGCATGGTGGGGAGGGTGGAAAGGGAAAGGGTTGCACGACACAAAAGATACTGTTCAGAGCTGATGCCAACTTGGTACCTTAGAATACTGAGTTGCAGGGGTGAGGGGAGAGGGTTGGGGCCTCTCCCCAGTTCCCAGTAGATGAGTGAAAATGATCCTTTCAAAGCCATTTGCTTAGTGAGAGCAAAGCACACTGTTAAGAATCAATGCCAAGATTTGTTTTATTTTTTGCTGCAATTCAGGGGAGGAGGTAAAAATAACAATAGAAATTAAAGGAGAAAAGGAGATGTTAAAGAGGCAAACCAGAGAGTGTAGATATTGATAGATAGTGAAGTGGGTGAAAAAAAAAAAAAAAAAATTCATTTAACCCCAGCTACTAGTGTGTTTTCTCGGCTTCCCTGGTGGCTCAGTGGTAAAGAATCCGCCGGCCAATGCAGGAGACAGGGGTTCGAACCCTAAGTCGGGTAGATCTCCTCCTACTCCAGTATTCTTGCCTGGAGAATCCCATGGACAGAGGAGCCTGGTGGGCTATACAGTCCATGAGGTGGCAAAGAGTCAGACATGACTGAGCAACTAAACAACAACGGCAGGAACGGAGGAACTATCGTTACAAGCAATGTATGTCTCCAGGCTGCTCTAGGTGGGAGGTTCTACATGGAGACAATTAAAACCAAAGAGAAAAACTTTTCTGCATGGGAATTTCAAAGAATTCAGGACTGGAAAACACAGCAAGGGGTAAGGTGAGAACAGCAGGACTGGAAGCAGACACCTACAAAGAGGAGTGATCACTGAGATGTTCTAGATCGCTTCAAGAAGACTTGATGTCTAAATTTAAGATGTTTGCAAGTTTGAAATGTCAACATCTCTGCCATCCCAGACTTCAAGCAACATGTACAGCATCAATGCCTGGTGACAGTGATCTGGGATAACTGAGGTAACAGGGCAATTTTCCTGAATTGGGAGGCAGAGAAAGAAGAGTTGCCAGATGTGAGAAATGAACATGGCTAAGAGTTCACTGCGGACACAGCGGGATGCCAGAGAATGTCCACATTCTCCCTTCTTCTCCTTCCCCTATTTCCTGCTCCCACCTATTCTCTCTCTCTCTCTCTCTCTCTCTCTCTCTCACACACACACACACACACACACACACACACAGAATCCCAGGGAAGAAACAATGCCCTTGCCCTTTGCGTGTGGGATGGAAGTGTGTGCCAAATTTATTTAAATCCAAAGGACAGAGTGACTGACCCCAGCTAAATCTTGAGTTAAACTAATTAGCACAAAAAGCAAAACTCGTTCCCTGAGAATTTCCTGAAAGAACGTATTGGACAGGGCTTTTCCGGTTATAAGTTGCCTTGAGCACAAAAAGAAATCTGTTGGCCCAGGAAATACAAACTACAAAAAAAATAGGAATGGAAATGATTTCAAGGTTGACTGGATCCACAGAAATTCAAATATCACAGGGGCTCTCATCTCCCATCTATACCTCTCTTGAAGAATCTGTTTCATTCTTTCCCACCACAGAGAAAATTCATTTCTACAGTTTTTGATGTCAGCTTCCAGAGGAAGATGATTTGCCTAAGCCAAGAAAATACATCCAAAAGGTGTGGAGAGACCATTAGATAGTGGGTGTCATCATCAACCATATCATTAAATGCTAATGCCAAGCTTTATGACTTTCACTGTGGAGAGACTGGTGGTGCCCTTAAGAGCCCAGAGGAATAATCATGGAGGACATTGGTTCCAAACAAACCTAGACTTGGATCAGTGACTCTAACCCTCAAACTATCCACATGGAGACGGTCATGGATGTAATTTTCCAGAATAAATCTAGTCACATCATTGTCCCCTCCTATCCCACTCTATTGGAGAAGACAATGGCACCCCACTCCAGTACTCTTGCCTGGAAAGTCCCATGGACGGAGGAGCCTGGTAGGCTGCAGTCCATGGGGTCGCTAAGAGTCGGACACGACTGAGCGACTTCCCTTTCACTTTTCACTTTCATGCATTGGAGAAGGAAATGGCAACCCACTGCAGTGTTCTTGCCTGGAGAATCCCAGGGACAGGGGAGCCTGGTGGGCTGCCGTCTATGGGGCCACAGAGTCGGACACAACTGAAGTGACTTAGCAGCATCCCATTCTATATCCCATTTAAAAATCTGCAATTCCCTCATCTTGTTCTTATAACACGATCCTTCACAAAGCTCAGAGGCCCGCCCCAACCTAATTCTCTAGCTTGTTTCACCCTCTCCACGTGCCATTCTCCTGTGAACTCCCTCACTAGCCACGGCATCAACCATATCTGTTCCGTATCTGCCACTCTCATTACATTGAAGGGTCACTCAAAGTGCTGTGCTCTCTACCCTTCCTTACCAGTTTGCCAATTCAGTTCCCACTCATTAGTCAGATTCAACTCATTATTTACCACCTTATTCCTTCACCTCCTCTAGTTAGATTAGATTCCTCTGGTATATGTTCAGAAAATATTATGTACTTTTTCTTCAGTGTATCCATCATTCTTTGTAATTGTGTCTTTAGATTCTTAGTTACATTAATTCTTTGATTAATGTAACCTCCATTTTGGCAGGAATCATGTCCATTTTGCTCACCAATATTTCCCTGGCATCTAGCACATGTCCAGGAAGAAAGTAGGTATTTAATACATTTTAAATTAATTATAAAGAAATGATTTGATGGGTAAATGTATGAAGAAGTAGCACTAGGACAATAATTAAGGACAATGAAGGGCATTGTGCATTTTCTTTTACAAAAAGAGGAAAGGAATATTTACATTGTTCCCACCAAGTGACTGATATTGAGCTAGGTATTTTAAACTGGATTTCAATTCAGATCATCCTGACCCTAAGGCCTATGGTGTTTTTAACTCTACTCTATAGTCTTCTACAAAAAATGTTTATTTAAACACCAAGGGAATTGGGAAATGCAGAAGGGAAACTCATTTCTTATAAACCATGGAGCCAACAGATACTAGTTTACACAAAAAATAGATATCATTTACTATGTGTCAGGCAAAGTTCTAATGCTTTAAATATAGACTCATATTAACCCTATGAAGTATTTTGTTATTATCAAAGATGTCTCTCTGAATCACAGCAATCGAATAACTTGCTAAATGCTGTACAGTGAGAATGTGACAGAATCAAGACTGAGTCCAAGCAGATGGCTCTAGGGTCTGTGTGCTTGACTATCACTCTATGTAATTTTCATGATTTAAAAAAGAACTGGAGCTTCCTTACTGCCTTAAAAGTTCATTTTTCCTTTGTCCAAAATAAAGGAGCATTCAGGTTCAAAATGAAGTAGGCACTCAATTAAACTAAAAATTCTGGACAAAATGCATGGAGCAGCTAGCTGAGGATGCTGAAAAGTGAATGGCAACAGGTATTCAGGCTGGAACCCAGAGTTCTAAATACTACTATAAAAAGCTCCCACTTGCCCCTTTCCAGAATCTCCTGACCTAATTCAAGGGCATCTTAGAACTCTGAACTGCATAGGGAGAGCAGCCAGGGGGACCCCCAAATGAGCTGTTTCTGGTCCAAAGAATGGAAAGGGGGCCCTCTGGATAACAAAGAGTTGGAAAAATCCCATTTTCCAGTCGTAGGCAATCACATAGTCCTGGGGGTAGTAATGACAACAGAAGACGAGCAGGTGCCTAAAACTCAGGGAGCAGTGTTTTTATTTTTATTTTTTCTGACCAGAGTGATGTTTCCCAAAAGCAAGAGGAAAATGTTCATTGTTCTTTTTCTCTGTATATCCTCCCACCATTTAGTCCCAGACACAGATAAACTGTGGGAAGATCATGACAGCGAGAAGAAATTAACCCACAGCCTTTTAATCAAAAGACCAGGAAAGGAAATTGTTATAAGCCAGCTGGTGCCTGGGAAGTCACAGAGAGTTGAGAGGTAGACAATGAGGTCAAAATGTTTGTATGAATTCTCACACTCACTCTGAGCTATGCACGTATGGATCAGATCCCTAATAACATGCCAGAAGCTTTCGAACTAAGTTAGAGAGTAGTCAACTGCCTCATTCGCAAGCAGGGACCTAGACGGCACTCACCGCTGAGGCTTGACACTGACCTGACCCTGGCACAACGGCTCAGAGAAGGCAGGTGGAAACTTGCAGTCTGAACAGAACCTGCCTGGTAAAACACACACACACATAAATAACATTCTCCACATGATTTAATAAAAGCAAGAGTGTCCTAACGTAACCCTAGAAAAGTCCAGGACACAATTTAAAATTAATCCTACAGACAAACAATGAGAAAAATCTCAACATCTGGAAAAGGAAAAGATAATCCACACACACCTACCTGAAGATGACATGGATACTGGAATTATCAGACCTATAAAGTATCTGTTTTAATCATGATCCAAAAAAGGACAGTGAATAATCTTAAAAAAAAAAAAGAAGAAGAAAGTTGTAAAATACTAAAAGGGTGAAATTTTATGACCTGTGGATTACGTCTCAATTTGTAAAAAAAACTGGACTGATATGAACAGATACTTTAGTAAGCAGGCTATCCTGATCAGAAACAGGCAAACAAATAGATACTTAATGTCATTAACAAGTAAAGAAATGCAAATTAAAACCTCCACTATTAGAGTAGCCAAAGCGAAACTATAACTGGCAACACCAAGTACTGGTGAGGATGTAAAGCAACCAGAATTCTCAGACATCACCGGTGACAATGTGCCATGGTACAGTCACTCTGGAAAACTTATTGGTGGTTTCTTGTTAAACAGACACCTCTCTCGTGACCCAGTTATTCTACCCCAAGTTTTCACCCGAGAAAAATGAAAGCATTTATCCAAGTAAGGACTGATCGATCACGTGAATGTTTATAGCCAATTTACCTGTAAGAGCTGAAAGCTGAAAACAACACAAATATCCTTGGAAGGGCAAATAAATAAACAGCAGTACATTCATACAATGGAATACTTTTCAGCCATAAACAAGAATGCTTTCTTGATAAATATGCATTAAACGTACATCAAACAAAGACATTTAATAAACAAAGACTTTACTACTGTTGTTCAGTCACTAAGTCCTGACCGACACCTTTGCAACCCCATGGACTGTAACCCACCAGGCTCCTCTATCCATTGGATTTGCCAGACAAGAATACTGGAGTGTGTTACCATCTCCTTCTCCAGGAGATCTTTTCAACCCAAGGATCAAACCCAGGTCTCCTGCATTGTGTGAATTATTTTACTGCTGAGCCACTAGGGAAGCCACCCTACTGTTGTCAGAAAAACAAATCTCAACGCATTACATTTATGTTTCCATTGACGTGACATTCTGAAAGAGGCAAAAGTATCATGACACCAAACAGAACCATGGTTGCCGAGGGTGGAATGAGGATTTGGCTACAAAGGGGCATTGCAGTGGGGAACTGGGGAGAGTGATAGAATCCTGATTATGGTGGTGGTTATGTGACTCCATTAATGTGTTAAAAATTCTTTAATCAACACACCCACACATGTGCACACATACATAACATTTAAAATGCAGAAGAGAGGAAATAAAGTAAATGGTTCAGGATCAATAATCCAACACTTCAGAAGATGCCAACGTGGTACGCTCCCTTCTTAATGAGATTTGTGATCTAACTAAAAAGACAAAATGAGCAAATTCTGGGGAGCTATCACTAAGCATAATATTAATTCCTGTCATTTGTTAAGCATTTACCCTGTGCCAGGTCCTTTAGTGATGCTGTCTACCACCCAATCCTCCCAACAATATTATGAGTCAGAGAAATGGTGTCAAAGCCAGGAATGACTCCAATGGCCAGGCGACCCTGCACGTAAAAGCCAGAAGAACAGAACTGTTTCCATCTTTGTAGGGTCTCTATCAGAAATCAGAGTTCCAGAATCACACTGGCATGCCATTTTTCACAACAACTGGTTTGTTGCTGATGAAGACGCAAGGGTGTTTTTTAATGTGTATTCCTCATCACGACAACAAAACCGTCTCAGCACGAACTTAAGTGATGGCTCACATGATCTCATCATCTCTTGCTGCCATGTGGTACACAAATGGCTCCTGATCTAAATAGAAACTGTTGGCAACTTCTCCCCATAAGGAAATGAAAGGTAACTGTCTAGTCTGAAAAATTAGATTGCATCCATCAGAGAGGTAGTTAAGGTACAACCAGGACTGCAGAGACTTCCCTATAAAGGAAAAATACAGTCAACATACTAGAAGCTGGAGACTACTGATGTTTCTCAACCCTGGATTCACACTTAGTACAGCATCTACAATGACTGATAACTTTCAGCATCATTAAAAAGCAGATATTTTCTAGGAAACAGGTGCCCCAGGTCTGAAGAAGGAAGTCAAGGCTTTCCTAAAATGCTCATTTCTGGGTTTCATGCCCCTGTTCAGAAAGCCCTGCTTGTTTATCAGATGAAGGACCAACGTTAGCTGGGTCTTAAAGCCTTCCCTATCCTACCTTCTCTGGTCCATGAAGCCCAGCCATCATCTTGGTAAGCTTTACTTCTCACAGTCTCAGCCATCATGGGGATAACGGCTTTCCTAGCTCTACATTTTCTGGGGAGGAACTCTGATTGGCTCCTCCCCCATCAGATGACCATGCTTAGACCAACCAGCTGGGACCAATGAGGCAGACACAGCTATAAAATGGGGCAACAGTGGAGCAAAAAGACAAAGCAGTATTTCCAACCCAAAGAAAGCCCCTTTTGACCACCCCCAGGGTTCTGTTCCTCCTGAACTCTTTACCATAAAAGCTAACAGGTGCTGAATACTTATTATGTGCTGAGCCCCTTACACCACCTTCAGGTGATGTTTGATGACGTAAACATTATCATGCCTATAACTGAAAAAGCTGAGGCACGTGGAGGTTATGTAACTTGCCCAAGATCTCACAATTAACAAGTGACGGAACCGGGGCCTGGGCTGTGACCACAGTGCATCATTTCTAATTTTTGAATATGTACTGTCTGATCAACCCTTAGAGGTACTAATATGCCTCTGAGGGTGTCTACCATTTCACTCTTATTCCCACCTCTCCAGCTAGACTAGGGATGGAAGTCAGGTCTTCTCACTCTCTCTATACGCCCACATCTTAGCCTTGGACCTACCCTGCAATCCAAGCCCAGCAGTGCCAGCGCCCCAGGTGACATGCGATCAGAGTGCCTGCCAAGGAAGGAACAGATGGGTCTGCTAAATGGTGAAATCAAGTCCCTGCCACTGTAATGGCAATAAGCATTCCACATAAAATAATTACTTCCAGTTTGCTTGGCGGGTTGGACGAAGTCCGAGGGAAGGTTAATTTATCTTTCACAGCTTTGAGCCTTCAAGCTGTGGTTTCCCAAGTGAAAAGGCCCTCTCTTCAATGATTCTTTGCAAGATCCATTTAATCATGACAGAATTACCTCCTCATCACTGAGTGGCAAAGTCTATTTGGAGTCCACTTGCCAGAGAGGAGCCAGAATGGAGGGGATTATTTAAGTCACATGGAAATGTAAGTCTATAGCAAAAGTCTATGGTACAGTAGGTAGAATACTTAAATAGCATCAAGTTCTAGATACCATGTAAAATGTTTGCAGTAATTTTCTCATCTAAGGAATGGGTACAACAACATATGGCCAATATATTTACAGAATACGAAGGACACTACGTAAGATAAAGTTTACTAAATAAAACCTAGAATGGTTAAAGGTGCTTAGATACTTCCAGGAACAGAATCCATTCATTGATAGAGCCTTTTAGTCTAAGCTCAAATGACAGAACTTTCTGTCTTTCCTTGTAATTAACGCTTCCACCCTTCTTCATCACCTCTGTTTTCTGAGGCTCTGCCTTTCTCCCTTTAGAACCATCTGTTAAGATTTTTGCATTGAGAGGGTCAGAAAAGCCAACTTTTTTGTTTATGTGTCTTCAATAAACAAATACCTACTCCCGCTGAATGGCAAAGGTCTAATATTGATAAGAATTTGATGTCATCATTATATCTGATTCAATTCAACCCAATCTCTTTTTCAGAGAAATTTGGTTTGTCAATGCAATTCCTGGTGGCCAAAGCAAAGATAGGACATGGATTTCACCCACAAATACCTTATCTGGTACCTCAGACAGACACTAATCCTAAAGTAGCCTTGCCTATTCAGTATGGTCAGAAACCACTCTCTAGTAGTAGCAAGAAAATAATCCCACACACTGGGAAGACAAGCACAGAGTAGTAAATGTTTGTAGAGATTTGTCAGTGGTAGGAGACATCCAATATATTTTCTAAAAAAATACAGAAATAGGCATAATCATAGAAGAAAAAAAATTCTAGCTGACTTGGAAAATGGCTTTAATTACCCATTATATTTTGAGGCAACATGTATTCTTGCAGTCTTCCCAAGAGCTAGATTCCCTTCTACTGTTCAAGTCTTTTGCGTGTAACTTCCTTCCCCCCCAAGTCCATGGAGTTTTCTGAATTTAGAATTTAAGGTTGACAGTCCTTTTATTTCAATATTTGAAAAAGGTCAAACATCATTTTTCTTATATCCACGGTTTCAAAAGACAAATCCACAATCATTTGAATTCTGTCTTCTGCTTAAGCTATCCTTTGTCTCTCTGTAGTCACCTTCAAGATGTTTACTTCGTCTTTAGTTTTCATTACTTCAATTACGGTGTGTCTTGGCACAGATTTCTTTGTGTTTATCCCATTTGGGATTAACTCAGCTTCGTAAACATGCAGGTTCACGGTTTTTGCCAAATTTACCAAGTTTTGGTTATTATTTCTTCAAATATTTCAATACTACTCCACCTTTCCTCTCCTTCAGGGACTCCAGTAGTACATATGTCAGCCCTTTTTGTTGTCCCACAGGTTCCTGAGGACTTTGTTCATTGTTCTTTCAATTTATTTTTTCTCCTGTTTAAACTGAGGAAACTATTATTCTGTCCTCAAGTTTACAGATTTTATCCTCTGTCATCTCTACTCCACTATTCACCCATCCAGTGAATGTTTTATTTCAGTTATTTTATTTTTCAGTTTTATAATTTCCATTTTGTCCTTTTTTTATAACTTCAATTTTTTGCTGACATTTGATATTTTTTCATTTGTGTCAGGAGAATTCATAACTGCTATAAGATGGCTGCTTTAAAATCCTTGTCAGATAATTCTGCTTTATTGTAGTCTTGGTATCTATTGATTGCCTTTTCTCACTCAAGATGAGATTTTCCTCATTCTTGGTACGAACAGTGATTTTTTTTTTTTTTTTT